>JZKD02S0454011.1:943479-955111 GCA_000966675.3 Picea glauca
GGATGTAGTAGAGACTAGATACATAAAGCCTGTTGTGCTAGCTTCCAAGGATGATAAGTTAGAATTTAGCTTTAATGCTAAGGGAATGAATGCTATTTTGAATGGACTTGCAGAATATGAATTTGTAAAGGTTATGCATCTTCAAACTGCCAAAGAAATGTGGGATAAAGTTATTAATAGTTATGAAGGAAATGAGAAAGTAAAAGATGCTAAACTTCAAACATATAGATTGAAATTTGAACAACTAAAGATGAATGAATATGAAACAATCAGCAAGTATTTTTTAAGAGTTGAAGAGCTTGTGAATTCCATGAAGGGTCTTGGTGAGAAAATTGAAGAATCTTTTTTCGTTCAGAAGATTTTAAGATCTTTGCTTGATAAATTTAATACAAAAGTCTCTGCAATAGAAGAACTAAATGATCTTAAAAATATGTCCATTGATCAAATCCTCGGAACTCTAACTGCATATGAAATGAGAATTAGCAAAGATAAATCCATTACTAGAGAAGCATCGTTTAAAGCAGACAAGAATATTGATTCAGAATTAGATGATATTGAGGCAAAATTTGTGAGAAGGTTAAAGAAAGGATCAGGAAAATATCAAGGCAAGATCCCTTTCAAATGTTTTAACTGTGGTAATATAGGTCACTTTGCATCTAAGTGTCCTCACCATAAAAAGGATCAGAACTCTAATGATGAAAAGAAATACAAATTTAAGAAATCTAGTAAAAAAAAAAAGTTTGTGTGCAAACAATGATGACTCCTCAGAAGACATAGATAGTGATTCATCCTGTGAAGACAAAGTGAATGATTTTATGCTTATGGCTATGGGATATCTTGATGATGAACATTTAGGAGGTGAAATGGATGATGAAGAATCTATGGTGGATATGGAAGGTGAATTAATCAGTGCTTTGGAAGAAATTGACAGACTCAGATGTAAGAAGAGAAAACAAAAATAGGTGTTGATGCAGTTTAAAATGAATGATAAAAAACATAATAAAGACTTTTCTCTACTAAAAGTGGATTTAGAAGAGGAAAATAAAATAGAAGACATTCTGAAACAATAGTTATCAGAGAATAAAGAGAGGTGTGAAGCCTTGGAAGAAGAGATAGTAAAAAACAAAAAAGAAATGGAGAAGTTTAAGGCATTGTATCACCAAAATCTGTCAAGTATTAAAGCCTCAGAATAATTAACTTCCATTCTAAATCAGTAAAGGAATCCAAAGTTGAAATCTGTCTTGGGCTATGAAGAAGGATCAAGTAGTGATCATCCAAGTAATACAGAACCTATCAAGTTTGTCAAATCTATAATCATTGACAACAACCACTTTGCAGAAACAAAGAAAGAAACTCAGCCACCAAGAAGGAATGAAAGAAAAATTACCAGAACCAAATCTGTAGATCAGAGAAACTATCATCATGGAAGAAATCGACCCACTCAAAGAAGACAATCTTTTTCTAGGTACAAAGTATTTTTCTATGGATATTATTTTTTATGTTCTAACTTTTGTCGCAAAGCTATACTTGTTCTTTAAGATTTAGATATGAGCAATCAATTTATTCAAGGAGTAATTATCTTCCACCACAAAGACTGAGACAGCCAAGCAGCAAACAATCACAGACTATAAATCAAGTGATGACTGGGAGAAGGACACAAGTAAAACTTAACAACAACTATGAGCACAACAATCGTTATGATCTGTTATTCAGTGAACCAGAATGTTACAACTGCCATAATTATGGACATAAAGCTCCAGACTGTCGATTAAGGAACTATAAGCCAGATCTGCATCCTGCTACTGAAAATTTCAAGGTTTGGAAGAAGAAAGAAGAAGACCATTGTAGATTAGTGTTAGCGGCCCAAAGACAAAAGAATCCTTGGTATATTGATAGTGGATGTTCCAAACATATGACTCAAGACAAAATTAAGTTTCTAACTCTAAGTGAAAACAAATTAGGGAATGTAACTTTTGGAAACGATGCACTAGGAAAAATAAAAGGTAAAGGAATGGTAAGCGTGAGTAATGGAAAAGGAAAAGCTCAAGATGTGTTGTTTACAGATGGTCTGAAACATAATCTACTAAGTTTCAGTCAAGTTTGTGACAAAGGGTGTGAATTTGTTTTTACTTCTAAAGATTGTAAAATAAAGTCTTTGAATTTAGGACAACTGGTTGCAAAAGGGTTAAGAACAGAAAACAATGTCTATGTGTTAAAAGAAGAAAAAGAAGAATGTCACTTAAGAAAATATGATGAAAGTTGGCTATGGCATAGGAGACTTGGACACCTAAATTTTGATCATATAATCAATCTTAGAAACAATGGGGCAATAAAATATCTTCCAAAGATATCAAAGCCATATGACTCTATTTGTAAACCTTGCAAGATAGGAAAGCTTACTCGCACTCAGTTCAAATCTAAAAACTTTCCTTCAACAGAAAAACCTCTCCAATTAGTACATATAGATTTGTGTAGACCATCAAGAAAAGAAGGTACAGGAAAAGAAAACTATGTTATGTTGATTATTGATGATTATTCTAGACTAATGTGGGTTTCCTTTTTGAAGCAAAAATCTGAAGCATTTGAAAAATTCAAAGTGTTTAAGGCTCTGACTGAGAATCAAACAGGAAAAGGATTGAAGGCAGTAAGGTATGATAGAGGAGGAGAGTTTAGTTCATGGAACTTCAAAGAGTTCTGTGATAAACATGGAATCAAACGAGAATACACTATTCCAAGAACTCCACAGCAAAATGGAGTAGTTGAGAGGCAGAATAGATCAGTTTAGCAGATGGCAAGATCAATGATGAATGAAAGGAATATTTCTCAGACATATTGGGTGGAAGCAATCAATACAACTGTTCATATTCTTAACAAAGCTCATCTCAGGCCACACAATGACAAGACTCCTTATGAACTATGGTTTGGTAGACCTGCTTCAATCAAACATTTTAAAGTCTTTGGGAGTAAATGTTATATCAAGAATAATGATAAAAATATTGGCAAATATGATGATAGAGCTAATGAAGGTATATTCTTAGGTTATGCTACAAATAGTAAAGGATACAGATGCTACAATAAGAGGCTGCATAAATTGGTTGATTGTATCGACATAAAAGTTGATGAAGAAGTCCCAGTCATAAATGTAAGCAATGTTGAACCAAGCACAGAAGATGTAGTTGAAGATGAAGATGAACAGGTCCAAGGATCAGAAAGGGAAGAATCTGAATTAGATGAAGATACGAATACTCAGGCTGACACAAATTAGCAGAAATAAACAAAATCACCTCTCATGATTGTTAGAAAGAATCATCCTAAAAATCAGATAATTGGATACATAAACAAAGGAGTTCATACAAGAAGGAAATTAGTTAAAGACACAAAACAATATCAGATTGTTTTTCTATCTATGATTGAACCTAAAAATTTTGATGAAGCCAGCAACCATGATGATTGGATTAGAGCTATGAATGAAGAGCTTGATCAGATTGAAAAGAACAATACTTGGTAACTTGTTCCTAGACTTGAAGATAAGAATGTAATAGGTTCCAAATGGGTGTTCAAGAATAAAATGAATGAAAAAGGACAAGTTGTTATAAATAAAGCCAGATTGGTCTGTAAAGGGTATGCACAAGTTGAAGGTCGGGATTTTGATGAAACTTTTGCACCAATGGAAAGATTGGAAGCCATCAGAATGTTTCTTGCATATTCATGTCATAAAAACTTTAAATTTTATCAGATGGATGTTAAGTCAGCATTTCTCAATGGAGATGTAGATGAAGAAGTATATATGGAGCAACCTAAAGGATTCTCATTGACAGATAATCTTGATTGTGTTTGCAAGTTGAAGAAGGCTTTATATGGACTGAAACAAGCACCATGATCTTGTTATTATAGACTGGATAATTTTTTACAAGACAAAGGGTTCAAGAATGGTATTGTTTACAGCAATCTCTACATCAAGTCTAAAGGTGATGATTTACTAGTTGTTTTGGTTTATGTAGATGACATTATTTTTGGTTGTACTAATGATTCCTCTGTTCAGTGGTTTTCTAACTCTATGAAAATAGAGCTTTATATGTCCATGATAGGAGAACTGTCATACTTTCTTGGTTTACAAGTAAATCAGAGCTCTGTAGGAATATTTATCTCTCAAGAAAAATATTTGAAAGAGATGTTGAAAAAATTTCAGATGGAAGATTCTTCCCCTATTAGTACACCTATGGTGGTTGGTTGCAAGCTCAGTAAAGATGTTATTTCACCTGATGTTGATCAAAGGACATATCGATCAATGATAGGCAGTCTTTTGTACATCACAACATCTCGTCATGATATAATGCAAGTTGTTGGAATGGTAGGACGTTATCAGTCTGCTCCTAAACAAAGTCATTTAGTAGCTATAACCATGATATTCAAGTACTTGAAGGGCACAATGACTTATGGTCTGTGGTATCCTAGAAACAGAACTTTCAGTTAACTACTTATTCAGATGTTGATTGGGAAAACTATATGGATGAGAGAAAGAGCACCAGTGAAGGAGCATTCTTCCTAGGTAACTCGTTAGTAGCATGGCTTAGTAAGAAGCAAGGATCCATCTCCTTATCAACTACAGAGGCAGAATACATTGTTGTTGTTACTTTTTGCACACAAATTCTCTGGATGATACAAACTCTTGCATATTTGAAGGTAAATTATTCGGATCCCATTCCACTTCACTGTGATAACACCAGTGCCATCAATCTCTATTGTACTTCATTCAAAGTCAAAGAATATACCAATAAAATATCATTTTCTCGGAGAACATGTTACAAACAGAATTGTCCAAGTGAATTATATTCATTTCATAGAACAAATAGCTGATATCTTTACTAAACCATTAGAAACAACACCTTTTGGATATCTTCGTCAAAATTTGGGGGTTATATCTTCATTTGTCTAATATGTTCACCTTGTCAGGAGGAGTATTTGATTGTCACATATCTGATACCTTCGAGATGTATTGCAATAGTTCAGGGGGAGTGTGTTTCTTCTTTGACATTGTGTCAAAGGGGGAGAAAAAGTGTGATAAGCAGTGTGGTAAGGATGCTATAGTGCAAGCAGTGTGGTAAGGATGCTACAGTGGTATGTTTGGTTCCATGCTCAGTAGGAAGAGTAGCAGTCTAGGTAGAGAGTGCAGAGTGTAGTTCTTTAGGTTAAAGGTTTCCATCAATGCCAAAGGGGGAGATTGTTGGCATACTTACAGACAGAAGGAAACGTGTGCATGTTTGTCATTGATGGTGTAGATCAGCATGATCAGCAGCGCAGTGATAATGGCATGGAAATGATCAAAAGTGAATAGAAACAGTGATCATTGGATCCCATTCAGACTTCTCGATGACCATCAGATCTAAATTCATATAGGAGGAGCGTGAGTAGAAGAGAACATATCTCAGGCATCATATCTAAGCCCAAAGATCGACCATCGTTGGATCCAAAAGAAGGAGCACATTCTTTACGTGCATGATGAAGCGGGCTTACAAAGTCTTGAAAGCAGGAGGACCATCCATATTCAAGAAGGACACGTGGTGAGCAACTAGAATTTCGTTGACTTACACATTGGAGGAGTCAATGGAGCATGGTGTGGGAACTCGCGATATGCGATATCCCAAAATGATCTGGGTGGTCGGTTCGAGGATTTATATAAACCCTTGGATCGAGGGTCATGGAAAGTTGGATGTAGACTACATGTGGCAAGAGGTCATATTTTCGCTGACTAGAAAGTCAAAGGAAGGAGGTTCTCTATCCTTTGAAATCATGAAATGTGAAACCATGATTTAATATGAGTTGTCAATCAAAGGGAGAGTGTGGACCATTGATCTGGCTCCATTTTGGAGTTTCAGATACCGGGAGTTGGAGGAGTCAATGAGACTCACAACAAAAGTGTGAAATCATGAAGAGCTCATTTGTTTGGCGAGTGGTCATAGCGCATGGTCACAAGAAGGGAAGGAATCAGTCCAGGGAAGCTCCATTTCAACGATCAGTACATAAAGATATTAGACTCTTCATCACAGGAGTCTCGAAGTTGCGAATCGCGAAGCTCTTTGTGGATAAGAGTCAACTCACCGCCGATGGTCAAGAGAAGGGGATGAGCTATTCCAGCTAAGCTCTTTTTTTTTTGGAGTTTCGAAGATCGCGCTATGGATAGTTGAGACCCTTCATCACAAGAATGCCAAAATGCGAAATCGTGAAATCAATTCTACTTAGCGTTTGGTCACAACCAGTGGGCATATGAGATAAACGTGAGACCCTGCGGAATTAATCCAATGGTGTTGATTAATTTGGAATATGATCGAAGGGATATTGTTTCACTTCACATTTAATTGATTAGTTACGATTCAGTTAGCAAAACTGAACCATAGTTCTTGGATGTTTGGAGATTCATTTGTTGATGAGTTTTCTTAGAGAATCAAGGTGTAACTGAATAGGTGGTATAGGATAAAATGGAAACGCAATGATTGTGGGAGGTTGGTTGTTCAAAATGGAAAAATGAGTTTAACTATAAGAAAGGTAAAATTACAATATGCATAGTGTGAGATAAAAATCAGAGATGTTGATCAGACAGAAGTAAGAGCAGAATTGCATAACAGTTTGAAGAAGAGAAGAGTTGCAGAACAGATAAAAGCATAGAAGAATTGCAGAACAGATAGAAGCGGAGAAGAATTGCAGAACAGAGAATAAGGGGTAAGAAGTGAGACACATGTATTGTTTGTTATTCAATCATTTATTCTTAATTAGGGAGGTAGGGTGGTGCTAGGGAGGACTGTAGTCCTATGTTATTCAAGTTGGTGCTTGAATACTGAAAGTTAGAGCTTTCATCTAGTTGTGTCCATAAAAATAGGGTGTCAGGGTGGTGCTTGGGAAAACACAGAGTTTTTTGTATACACGTTGGTTCTTGTATAAGTGGAAGTAGGTGCTTTCATCTAGTTGGTGCTGAAACATTCAGGGAGTTGGTGCTTCCTTCTAGTGGGCGCTAGAGAAACTAGAGAGTTGGTGCTCTCAACAAGTTGGACCTTGTAAAACAGAGGTAGTTGCCTCACTTTGAGTTGGTGCTCAAACATAGATGATGTACAGAACTTAAAAGACTGTCTATCATTCGAAGAAGAAGAGGTTTTCTCTCTTTATGGGTTTCCTCATGAAAATTTGTCTCTGTGTATATCTTATGTGTGACTAATGTTCATTACTCATGTTGTTCATATGTTGTATAATATTGATGGTCACTTGGAAGAGCTTAAAAATTGTTTGATTAGTCATAAATTGTTTAAGCACAGTAACAACTGATTCACCCCCCCCCCCTCTCAGTTGTCTTGGTATTTTCAACACGAAAGGTAGGAAGAGAGTTTCGAGTAGCCACTCTTTGATTTCAAGGACCAAGAGAGTCAGTTTAGTATGCCATTCAATGTGTACATAATTTTCAGTGAAAGCAAGATACGTGGAGAATCCACGTTGAGATATCAAAAACGTTGAGGTTCATTATCATCAGTTCATTCGTCATGATGGTTGTGTTTCTTTCATGAAAAAAAGGTAACGCCTGTTGAAGCATCCTTAGGAACGCATACATGAAACCAACAACAACAGTCGATGGCTTGGGTGCTTGCATCAATCATTTGTTTCATCCATCTATCTAACCAAGTTGGTCTTATAGTGAAGTTGGGATTATGGTGAAGATATGACAATTATGACTCAGGGATCTACTCACTCGGGAATTCTGGGAGAATCTATAATAAACTTGGGTGACTATTTGACTTCGAAGTTACCAGTTTCTATTTCTTTTATCATTGAAGAAGTGCAAGCAAGGAACTATTTTGAGTGTAAGTTAATCATTTTTAGGAATATCTTTCCTTTTTCTTGGTACTATCTGGAGTTTGAATTTTAAGGTGATATTGATAAAGATGTTGTATTTTTAAGGATAGGAATGCTATCAAATTATCTGGAGCTAGTAATTTAATAATATAAAATGTTTGTTGTTAGTTAAAATGTTGTAGTGGGAATTGTAGTTATCAAGTACTAAGACCAAGCATATACTCTTGTAGATTTTATAATGATGAGAGTATGAGAAAATATTTGCTATTAATTTATTCAAAAAGAACTCAATGGTTCCTTTTCAAAGTTAAATAAAGTGCACATCAATGTTTCTATGATGTTTGAATTTTGATTGATTCAAACTACAGTGCCTTAATCCAAGAGCGGGATCAAAGTGTTTGGAACTTTGGATGATCAAGCCAACTGAAATTTATTTGAGAAAAATCATTATTGATAAGTAGGAAATCTGAATTTCATATGTTTTAATAGTTGTGGCAGAAAGTCAGAACAATGTAAAGAAAGTGCCAGTGAATAGGATAATCAAATTTCTATTTCAAATGATACCGATAATAGATATGAAGGTTGATCAGAATTCTATTTCAAATTATACTGATAATAGATCTGAAGGTTTTGATCACGCATTTGCTAGGAGTGTTGGAAATTCATCTGGAAGTCACTTCAGTTATGGTTTTCATATGAATAAGGTGATTGATGGTTTGCATTCTTATTATATCAGTGATGGAATTACATATAGACTACTCTTAATAACTTCGGTTATGGTTTTCAGTTGAATAAGGTGATTCATGGTTTTCATTCTTATTATATCAGTGATGAAATTAATGGCATTACATACAGACTATTCTTAATTTACAAAATGCAAGTGCCTAGCATAGTTTTTGTTTTTCAATAAAATCAAATGCTCGTTCTAACAAGTGTTGTATGGCAGCGTAGTCCCTGCTGGGTTGAATTGGGAATAAATGCAGATGGATGGGGTAAAATCAGCGGGGGTAGATGGAAATTGTAGTGCATATGTGGCACGCAGCATGAAGGAAAGGTGGTAACCATGCAAGAAATGACACGTGCCCTTTAGAGTCCGATTTATTTTGTGAAACTATATAATCTATCTTGCTATGTTCAAAATTTCCGTTATCTCCAGTAGTCCTACTTTGCATGTTTTATCTCTTCAATGTTTTATCTCTTCAGTATATATTTTTAAATGGTTAGAGTTAAGTAAAATTTTCATAGAGTTGTATGTATATGTGTGAGGAGAGAAGAAGCTATATGCATAGCAGCAGGAAAACATATGCATGAGAAAAAGATACTTCAAATTAAATAAACACAATTTTTTTGGCATCCAGCATAGTTGAAGATAAAAATTTAGGAGCATATAAATATCAAAGGAGATAAAAAATAGTGTTATTTGGAATATATTGAAAAATAAAAGTTTGTTACATGCTCCTAAAAATTTAAATGTGTTTGTCATAGAGACTGGCATTGGGGCTCACGCGAATCCAACAGGAAAATATATGCATGAGAAAAAGACAATTCAAATAAAATAAACTCAATGTCTTGGCATTCAGCATAGTTGAAGATAAAAATTTAGGAGCACATAAATATAAAAGGACATAAAAAATAGTTTTATTTGGAATATATAAAAAAATAATAGTTTGTTACATATTCCTGGAAAATAAAATGTGTTTGTCATATAGACTGAGATTGGGGCTCCAGTGGACCATAAGAGAAATATGTACAAGAAATAGGAGTGTGGAAAGAAGAAGTGGTTGGCGGTAGACTGCAATACCTGAAAAGAATAAATGGGAAGGTATCAATCTTTGGCTAGAGATTTCTATTCAGAAAAGGTGGAATAACTGGATTGATAAACAAAGCAGGATGTCATCAGTATAGAGTTACAGCGATAGTACATATCAGCATTTTTTTCTATTTTCTTATTGATGTCTTGTTATGTTTCCTTTCGTCGACGACCTGTTTCAACTCTGTTTCGACGAATTCTTCAATGTAGGTTCTCAAGGGCGCGACGTTGATCTCATTCCGGATTTTTATGCTGAAATGTTCATGTTCTAATTCTTTTATATCAATAGAAAGATTACGCAGAGCCTGATGAATGTCTCCATTCTGTACCGAATATCCGACTAGCTAGTTGTCCATGTCATTTTCACCATATTCAAGAATCCTGTAAAAAAAAATTGAAGACGGGGCCTTAAAATTATCAAATTGTTTATCGAAAGATTGCTTGGTTAACTTCAACGAGTCAATGATTAAGTTGGGATCCTGGAACTCATTGGTCCTTCTGTCTAAGTTTATTTTGGTCAGCTTTGTGAATAATGTTTCTTTCTTTGATATTTCTTGCTCACATGAATGGACAATGAGATAGAGATTATTCACCTACTCTTTCCAACATGCTTCTAATTGAGTGATCTGGATTTTGGAGGCGAGATCATGTTGTCTTCTTGTCATGTCTACCATGTTGTTGAGATGAAAGGAAAAAGGGATGACCGTGTGCAAATAGAAAGTTTCTTCATTTTTTAAATCTGTCTGCAGAAGTTCGAGCAAGTTATTTTCCCTCGTTCCCAGGGAATCCATAGTCTGTGATTTTTCCCAGGCCTCAGTAATCAGTTTCATTCTTTTCTTGATATTTTTCTCCACATATCCTCTACACAATGCGAGGAAGCCGGAGAATCCTTTTAACTTTGTTGCATGGGTGGCAGGCATGGTTATTGTCAAAGGACTGGCAAGCAATGGTAGAGGAATCAAATCTTCCTCTAATTCCTTGATCTGGTTCTTTAGTCTAACATTTTGGGCCTCAATAACCCTAATGGAATCATGAAGAGCATCTTCAGTTGCTCTGTGAAGTCCAAAGATTTGGGACGACTACATGTTCGCAAGGTCAAGTTCTGAACGATATTTTTGTTTCTTATTTTTTACACCTCTCTTTTCAATGATTAATTTTTTAGATTCGCTTTCAAAAACAACACTCTAGAATACAAAGGATTCATATTCATCAAAAAATTTAGTATTGACTATGTCCATTGGCGCGGGCTCATCAAGGTTGCAGAATATGCTATCCATATCAGTGTCAAGTTTCATTTTCTCACTCTCACTTTCGGGTTCTTCCGCCTCTCCTGCAATTCTTTTTCTCTTCTTCTGCACAGGAAACTTGTGAGAACTATCAATTTTCAAATGAACCTCCTTCGTTTGAAGAAATTTGGGTTGCTTTGTTACTGTGGTAGTTCTAGTCCTCTCACCCGAAGATGTTCATTGTATCTCCACAGAACTTTTGTTGAGTTGGTGCCATCAGTTTATGAGAATGTATGTTTTCTCCAAACGATGCTTGAAATGAACAAATGGAGGGGATAATATAACCCCACGGAAATGTTGGTTCAATGCATGTGAATGGAAAAATCTCCTCGAGCTCTTCGCTCATTAATGACAATCTCTATGTGTGTTGGATGATGAGCTGTTAGAAGTAAAGCTTAGTTATTACACACTTACAAGTGCGAAGGTGGCAGTTACGGCGAGGAACAATTAAGGATTGGAGGTTTCGTGAATGAGCCAAGTCGAGTACGTGTGAATGACAGTCCATGGTATTTGAAATTAACACTCGGAAGGGTAAAAAAAGCCTCCGCAAATATTGGTTTAATGCGTATTAATGGCAGATCTTCTTGAGCCTTTCGCTCATCAGTGAAAATTTACACAGTTCCTGCATGATGAGTTGTTAGCATTAAATATTACTAATTGCATATTTAGAAACAAGACATTGTTTATATTTATATATATA
>JZKD02S0454011.1:955152-973454 GCA_000966675.3 Picea glauca
TTTTTATTATAAACAGGTGCGAAGCTGACTGAGACGGGGAAGAGCAAGCATAGAATGGCCAAGTATGAAAAGTGGTTGGGCGGGCTTCAAAATGGGTTTACAAGATATAATGAGGAGAGGTGAGTGTCCAACGGTGAAATTGCATGAGTCGGAATTTTTTACTGCAAAACGCGTAAAATGGAAGAGGGCATGATGGTGCAGTTCACTGGACGGTATGTATATTTGCAGAATTAATGGAAAGTGGCTAAGTATGGAATAGGGAAACGATCGATCGGGCTAGTTTTTAGAATTAGGGTTTGAATATTTCATGAACAGGCCAACTCGAGGTTGCGCGAATGACATTCCATGGTGTTTGAAATCAACACTCGAAAAATCTTGGTTGCTCTCTGAAGGGCAGGACCTAACGACTTAATTTAGTTTTTTTATTATAAATAAGACTATTTTATTATAAACAAGTGCAAATAAGGAATGGCCAAATATGAGAATCGATCCCACAGTTTTCAAAATATACGGAATTCTCTGTAGAGATGAGGGCCAACTGTAAAATTGTATGTTTCGGAAATTTTAACTACAAAATGCGTAAAAGGGAAGAGTGCAAGTAAGGAATGGAGAAGTATGAAAAGAGGTCGGACAGGTTTCAAAATAGTGTTGAAGGGGATTATTAGTCGAGGTGAAGTCTGACATTGAAATTGTATGTATCATAATTTTTTACTGCAAAATGCGTAAAAGGGAAGACTGTATGGTGGGGCAGCCCAGCAGTCGGTTTGTATATTTGCAGAATTGCAGGTGTTGTTTCCATGTCACAGAACAATGGAAGGGAAATCTTTAGTCCATCTATCCAGGAACTGGCAATTGAAAAAGTAGCCAAGTATGGAATAGGGAAACAATCAGTCGGACTTGGTTGGAAAGAAGTGTGAAGGTGGAAAGCACAGGAAACGGCGATTAGGAATTGGATATTTCATGAACCCGCCAACCCGACAATCTGCAAAAGAGATTCAGACAAATGGTGAAGTATGGAAAGCGAATGAACGAGCTTCAAAAATGGGGTGACAATAGTTTTACAGGAGTTACGGGAAAGTGGCTAAGTATGGAATAGGGAAACGGTCGGTCGGGCTCATTTTTGGAATTAGGGTTTGAATATTTCGTGAATGGGCCAACCCGAGGTTGCGCGAATGACATTCCATGGTGTTTGAAATCAACACTCGGAAAATATTGGTTGCTCTCCGAAGAGAAAGACCTAATGACTTAATTTAGTTTTTTTATTATAAATAAGACTCTTTTATTATAAACAAGTGCAAATAAGGAATGGCCAAATATGAGAATCAGTCGCACTGTTTTCAAAATATAGGGAACTCTCAGTAGAGATGAGGTCCAACGGTCAAATTGTGTGTTTCAGAAATTTTAACTACAAAATATGTAAAAGGGAAGAGTGCAAGTAAGTAATGGAGAAGTATGAAAAGTGGTCAGACGGGTTTCAAAATAGTATTGAAGGGCATTGTTAGTCGAGGTGAAGGTCGACGTTCAAATTTTATGTATCGGAATTTTTAACTGCAAAATGCATAAAAGGGAAGAGTCTATGGTGGGGTGGCCTAACAGCCAGTTTGTATATTTGTGGAATCGCAGGTGTTGTTTTCATGTCACGGAACAATGGAAGGGAAATATTTAGTCCACTTGTCCAGGAACTGGCATTGGAAAAAGTAGCCAAGTATGGAATAGGGAAATGATCGTCCAAACTTGCTTGGAAAGAAGTGTGAAGGTGGCGGGCATAGGAAACAGCAATTAGAAACTGGATATTTCATGAACCCACCAACCTGATGATCCGTGAAAGAGATTCAGACAAATGGTGAAGTTGGAAAGCAGACGAACGGGCTTCAAAAATGGGGTGACAATAGTTTTACAGGAGATGTGAGGACCCGACGGTCAAACTGTAGCTCTCGAAACTTCTGAGTGAAAACTGTGTAACGAGGAAGAGGGTATGATGTGACATTCTGGTTGTAAATTTGTATATCATGGAAGTGAGGGTTCTCTTTGGAGGTGACGGAACAATGGAAGTGCACGCTAGAGCCCACCTCCCTAGGAATCGGCAATCGGAAATGTGGATAGGTATGAAATGGGGAAGTGGTCGATTGGAGTCGCGATATAAAAGCATGAGTGCAAATGTGAAGACATGTCCCACTTATGTATATATACTTCTGCATGTTGATGGAGAAGTTGTAAACTTAATGCATATACTTGGGAAAAAGTGTGAAAGTAGCAGGTACAGGAAAAAATGACTAGGAATTGGAAATTGTCTGAACCCAACAACCCGACGACCCGTGAAAGAGATTTCAAGAAATGGCAGTGTGGAAAGCAGTCGGACGGTCTTCAAAATAGGGTGACAAGGGTTCCCGAGGAGACGTGAGGCCCCGATGGTCAAATTGTATGTATCATAATTTTTTAGTGTAAAATGTGTCACACGGAAGAGACGATGATTTGGGAGTTTAGAAGTGAATTTGTACATCGTGGAAGTCAGGGTGTTGTTTGGAGGTCAAGGAATACTATAAGTTCAGTCCACCTGTACGGGAATCCGCAAGCGAAAAAAATTGTTGAGTATGCAATATGGAAACTGTATTCAAATTATACCTTGTATATTGATATTTGTAATACATATCACGTTACCTGGCAGGGTATTTTGTGCATGTTTATGGACAAATTGTCTACGAACAGTTAATGTGACTGTTGCCTGGAATCATGGTGAGTTGTTAGGATTAAATCTCAGTTATTGCATAGCTGGAAAGAAGTGTGAAGGTGGTCTGTACAGAAAACAGCAACTAGGAACTAGAGGGGCGAAAGAGATTCCAATAAACGGATAAGTATGGAAAGCGGATGAACGAGGTTGAAAATTTGGTCACAATAGTTTCCCAAGAGACGTAAGGACCCGAAGGTAAAATTGTAGGTCTCGAAACTTTTGGGTACAAACTGTGCATCACGGGATACGATATAATGTGGGAGTCTGACAGTGGATTTGTGTATCGCGGAAGTCCTGGTGTTGTTTGCGGGTCATGGACTTGTATACTCTGGGAATATATTTTATGTATGTTTTTAGAGTTGTATACTTATTGCAAAACCATAATTTTCTAGTCCAATATTTTATCCACTTAATCGTTTTCTATTGTGCTTTTACCATTAAAAAGGTTGTGACCAAATGCTTTGTTGAAGATTAGTTTTTATCGCAACTTGTGGGAGTGATTATGTAGTTGATACATTGTTGCATAAATTTGACATATTAACTTTCACGAACACAGGGACTAGTCAACCCGCGGGCAATCCAGGAGGACGAGAAAGTCAGGTCCAAGTTTTAAGGGATTTTGTTTATATATATTTAAAATGAATTCATATTAATGCATCTTAATAGATTATTTGTGATCCAAATGTAAACCATGTTCAAATTAGAATGGTGTTATGGGCTTGAAATTTTTTGTTCAAATCCAGAAGCAATAGAGAAAAATATATATGACTTTTCATTTCGTATATGCAAGAATGTTTTGAAATATAGGAAGTTGTAATATATGCACAATACAGAACAAGAATATGTACAGGGAAATGAGTTAATTTTAAGAAGAAATACTAATTTGAAATAACAAAACCAAACATTGAAGATCAGAATAGAACAACTTCAAATATTTATATTCAAATAAACCGGGTCACAAAATACAATTGAGAATACTTCCCAAAAAACAATTGTCTTCGAATTTGCAAAAAAATATATAGTTCATTACATATTCTAAAAAATAAAAGAGTGTTTGACATAATGACTGGAATTGGAACTATCACAGACTACAAAGAAAATATGTACAAGAATTAAGTTTGTAGAAAGAAGAAAGTCGGTAATGGAAACAGCAAGACCTGGCAAGAAGAAAAATAAAATTGTCAGTCCTTGGTTAAAACTTTGTTAGAGTAAGTGAATGAAAATAGAAGAATGTGATCGGTATCAACTTATTATGATGGTGTCCCATGCTTTTTCATTTTCTTGCTAATGTCCTTTTATGGATTTCCTCGGCTTTCAGCTTCATTGGCTATTTAGTGGATAGACTTTTTGAAACATTATTCGATGTAGCTCCTCATGGGCGAGAGGTTGATTTCATGGTGGATTTTTATATCGAACAATTCACTTTCCATGTCCCTTAGATCAATAGACAGGTTGTGCAATGCTTTGTATTGCAATAACTGGGAAGAAATTTCAATGGAAATCAACTTGCGGCAATGGAAGATGGCTTCCTCCTTGACTGTAAAATATAAAATACACAGAATCATATGAGAGATGTTGGCTGCACTTTCTTGTCTCATTATTCTCGTGAAAATCCATGCAATTTTTCGAAAAAGGTTTTTAAATGCACTAACCTATATTATGGCTATGTCCTGGGGAGCACCCGCTAGGTTCTATAGGAACTTCGGCATGAAGTCCAATTCATTACCATGATTCTTTAATAATTGTTTGCAATTCTCTCCCTTAAAAGTAGTTGTTGGGTCAGGAAGTGGTAACATCTTTAGAAATACTTGAGGTTATAGGGATACTTGGGACTAGTTGCCCATCTAGATAATCTGTTGGTTCGGAATATAGTTATCGGTGTAGCATGTGACAAGCTCCTTAAAGTAAAAAAATTTGGGGATAGAAGTTGTTGTTGTAATTCCATATGTCGGCATAACTTTCTTTTGGGTAGAGGGGGACGAGTAGTAGTAGTTATAAGCTATGGAGCAGTGAAAACTCTGGACCTCAGGCTCAAAAATATTCAAGGTATCTCCACAGAAATGTTGTTGAGTTGCAGTCATAAGTTGATGAGAATGTTCCTTTGCTCGTCATAGTATTTAAAATGGATGGTGCAACATCGTAATATAATCTCTGATAAATCTTGGTTCAATGTGTTTTAATGGGATATGTCCTCGACCTTTTCGCTTTTTAATGCTTGTCTTTTCGATGTGTCTAGTGATTCATGACTAATAAAGGCATAATTAATGTGCATTTGGAAGCACATGAAGTTGGCAAGGATGGAGGGTAGTGAAAACTGCTCCACAACTTTTGTTTAACTGGAATCCCGGCAACCCGCAAATCTGTGAGAACGGGAGCTGAACAATCAACTAAGTATGGAAACGCGGGGTACAATTCTTTCAAAAATTTTGAGGTAAATAACCATTTTTCCGAACTAATATTGCATTCTTGCTATGATGACGCCGTAAAAAAAAAACAATAGTAAACTAATCAGATTCCATAATATTTTCCCATTAATGCATTTTAATGGAGATGTCCTCGAGCTTTCAACATGTTAATCCCAATATTTTTGAACATCTATGATGAGCTCTCACTAGTTAAATCATGTAATAATTAAGTAGATTTAATAAGAATAATATACAAATAACTCAATCATCAAAATGAAAACCATCCATAGCTTTGCATTTCCAATTTAGGTCTGCGATTCTAATTTAGGTGGAAGCAACTGAGATGGTACTTTTTGAATGTGGGAGTCTGGTCGAATTGTAAATCGTCAAAGTTTTGGATGCAATATGTATACTTCGAAAACAGTGCATGGGAGTTCGATAATGCCTACCCGGTAACCCGCAGCCATAAAATTGACTAAGGAAATGAAACAGTTGGTCGGACTCGTGATGTCAAGATATAGATGGATATAGAATCTATGAGTCTGCTACCTAGGAACCCACTATCATAGAAATGTGACTAAGTATAGAAGGGAAAAAAAAAAAAGGGAGCCAAGAACTATATGCTCGAACGAACACTTTGTGTGATAATTGTCAACCAATAGAAATACATCGACTATGGGGCAGGAGAGGTTGGGGCATGGGAGTTCCAAAGGGCCTAGCTGGGAACGGGGATGGCATAAAATTTACCAAGTATGGAAACGAAGAGCATTCGGTCGGAATCATGATGTGAATATATAGAAGAATATTTAATTTCTGAGTCCGCAGCCCTAGGCACCCGCGAACATAGACATGCGACTATACTATGTATAGAAGCAGAAACTGATAGTAGAGGGGAAGAAGAAAAGGGGAAAAGTGGAAAGTATAGAAGAGGGAAAAAAGGGAATAAAGAACTCTATGCCTCACAGAAAAACAGTTGATCTTAAGTATGGAAAGGCGGGTCGGTCAGACGGAGTTATCGTAGGAATAGTGAGGCTTGCGAGTTGGAGGAGCTCGAGGTCGAATTGTAAATTACCGGAGTTTTGTGTACAAGATGTATATCCAAACACGAGGCAATGGAATTCGATAATGGCTTCAGGGGAACTCGAGGCCATAAAATTGGCTAAGTGTCGAAACAGATTGTGGTGGGCCAGATGCGTGATGTGGAGATATAAACAGATGTAGAGTTTCTTACTCCGCCACCCCGGGAACCCGCGAGCATAAATATGCGACAAAGCATAGAACCAGAAACGGATAGTATAGGGAAAGAAGAAAAGGGAAGAATGGGTAAGGATAGAATAGGAAAAGGGAAGAACGGGAAATGATAGAATAGGAAAAGGGAAGAATGGGTAAGGATAGAGTTCGATGGCACTTAGGCAGAAACCTGTGACCATAAGATTCGCCAAGTATGAAAACGAACGGCAGTCGGTCGGACTCGCGATGTAAAGATATAGATGGACATGGAATTTGTCACTCTGCCATCCCATGAACCTGGGAGGATGGACATGTGACTAAGTATAGAACCAGAAACAGATAACAGAGGGGAAGAAGATAAGGGAGAATGGATAAGTATAGAAGAGGAAAAAGAAAGGGAGCAAAGAACTATATGGCTCACAAATCAACACATAGTGTGATAATTATCAAGCCATAGAAACACAACAACTATGGGAAAAACAAATAACTGAGCAAATTGGAGAACGTATGTAGATTAGAGATTTTTTTCAACCATGCCTTTTAGTCTCGGGCATACGCACTGTATTTTTTGCGGCACATTGGAATCCATATTTGTTCCCAATCATTGTGTTCTTGTTTCAATGTAGCAACACAGAGAATACAGTTGACATCAAAGCAAGTTGCTGCGTAGGAACACATGAAAAAAAATGAATACAAAATTATTTATTTGAATACAGCAACAGAGAAAGTAGAATTGAGATAAAGAAAAGTCAATATACAGGAAAATATGGAGTATCCAAGGGAAAAAAATAACAGAATTGCAAATCAGTGCAACAAATATAGACAAAGTAAATAAATAAAAATTGGATATGGAACACGCGTAGAAATATGGACCTTTGCATGGATTCTTCTAAACTTTTGGTTAAGACTTGTTTGTTATGTCCAGTTCTCCAGTTTGTTTCTATGAAAAAAAGCACAAAACAAATGGACATGAACATAAGTTCACATGTAAAGAAAAAAGCGAGGAATATGTACATAGAGTAAATAAAATAGAATAAAAGGAATAGAGTAACAGATAATGTTAGAAGAATATATCGTTTATGTTTTTTTTTGTTCATCCATGATTGTGTATATAGAAATTTTTTGTGTAAAAAAAGTTTGTGCCCAAAATCAATCATAGAGCATGTAAAACTAAGCAATTGGATAGCATGGTTTTCTGCAACAAGATAGATAGATATGTTTTAAAACATAGAAATATGATTTTGCAATATGTTTGATGTATATTTCATAATTCAAGTACAATACAAATTGCATCGTGACCAGACCAGTATGTGTACAAACTAGGCAAAGCTAAGAAGTTGGATAACTTGGTTTTCTGCAACAAGGTAAACATATATGCTTTGAAACATAGAAATATGGTTTTGCAATATGTTTGATGTGTCTCTCATAATTCAAGTGCAATACCAATTATATCGTGATCAGACCAGTATGTGTCTAAGATAAAGACAATGTACTGAGAAATGGGCACATTCGACCATACATGGTCAATAAGTGTGTTTTGTACATGGCTTGTGTTGTTCAAAAGAAAGAGGAAACTATATTTGCACATGTACTTTTCCAATTATTTTGTTCTGGCATTATTTTGTAACATGTCAATATTGAAGTCTCCTACAATGACAATGGTTTCGTTCAAATGAAAATGGTCCAATGCATTGGAAAAAACATTTATTATGTTAGATATTGTTGCATGGGGAGCGGCATAGAAATTAAGTATTGCAATTTCTGATCCATTGAACAATACTTTTGCAAGCACCATCTCAACACTGTTTTCTTCGAAATGTATATGCTCCAAAATTGTTACATGCTTTTTCACCAATATCATCACCCCATGTTTAATGTAACTTGATATGCAATTGTGATTTGGAAATTGTTTATTTTGCGTGCATAACGCCATGTATGTTTCATGTAAGCACAGAATATCAGATTGCATTGTGTCATAGTCATTGAGTATATCATCCATATGTGCATGTAAGTTGTGTGTGTTAAGTGAGAGAATTGATACAGATGAGTTTGTTTGTATGGATTGGTAATCATACTCCAGAAGCCACTTTGTGGTAGTCCTGAGGCGATGCATCTCAATATCAACCTTATGTTTGACTTTGAAGTTATGTTTTGTAAGAGGACTTAGAAAATACAAGGAGTCTATACTTCTCACATGGGACAGTGCTATGTATACAAGTCCATGTATTTGAATTCGAGCAGGCTCAAATGCAACACTATCAAGTGTTAGCCCTTGTGATTTGTGGACTGTACGTGCACATGCAAGTTTAATTGGAAACTATTTTTGAATCTTCAGTTGACCTGACTTTGTTGATGTCGATACTAGTTTTTCTATTCGTAAGATAGGTGTCCAACCACTTGCAGTTCTTGAATTATATAGATAAGCCAACTTGTTTGCTTGTCGGTGGCCTATATGCGATTCATGGAATTTAATTCAAAGGACGTCAAGTTTTTATGTTTTGGTATAGGCTTTGAGTATTACATCTACACCATTGACCAAGCCATCATGTGAATCATAGTTGCAGGCATATATTTCAACCAGCATGTCTACTTTCAGGACAAGTTGCAAAGTTAAAGTGGTTGTATGTTCATGGTGTGGCACATTTCCATGATTTTCTTCTTCGAGGTCAATTGAATTGATGATGATATCATCACCATGCATAAGCGATAGCATGAACCTGTTGTGGATTGCAACATCCCTATTCATGTAGAAGAGGTAAGGGAAGGTTGGGTCTATTGGTGCAGGTCACACGCACCTCAAATTGATATATGTTAAGTCATCATGTGTTTGGTTGTTTGTTCACATTCTATTCAGAATTGAAATAAACGTTTCATCTGTCTGGTGCATTGTAGTATGCAATTCAAAGCATATAATATTGTCTTTCCATAAATCATGGGTCATTGTTTGCATGTTGACTGTAGGTTGTTTAAATATCAAGGAATCTTGGATGGATTGTGCCTGGTAAAGATCCCAACAGAATAGCATGTCAATGTTTCCAAAGTATTTAGTGTGCACATGTTTTATGTTTCTTAGTTGGTTTTCAATGGAATACAAGAAGCGACTTCCAATCAAATATGCCTCATCTATGAAGCAAGTTGCAGTTCGTCATAAATCTTAGACAAGGTATCTAACATTTCCTTGCTGAGTCGAAGAAATTGAGACTTGTTAAAAGGCATCAAAAATGCAGAGTGGATTGTTGTTCCACCTGCCTTATATGTAGTCTTTCCTATATATGAAACTATTAGGACCTTTGGTTTCATAAGATCAGAGGAATTGTATGAATCATAGATTTGTATAAGCATTTGGAATATTGATTTTGTTGTGAATGTATTCCTTGTTCCTGCTCCACCTGTAAGGAACAAGTGCACAGGAGTGTGCATGTTCAAGCATTTTTTAAGCGCGTTGTCCTTTAGGATTGTTTATTGTTCTCAATTCAATAGACGTCTGATTCTATGGTATTCATTATTTTCAATAAGGAAAGGATGTTTTGTGACTTGAAAACCAAGATTGATACATTTTTCAATGTTGCATGCTCGAGGATGAGGCAAATCTGCTTGTAAGTCATAGGACTCGCAAGGAGTTCTAGTTGTTTTTCGGTTTGTGAATGTCTCATCAAGATTGTCAGGGTTTTCTAGTTCATTAACTGCACTTTCTATATCACCCCATGTTGGATTAACATTGTAAGTAAATCTAGATTCATTTCTTTCCACTATAGTCTTAGAGGCAACATACGCAGCTTCCCATGTAGGGAAGTTATGTTTTAATGTGCTTTCGTTTTCATTGAACGGAACATATAAAAGTAGTTTTTCTCTACAATAGTTTTCATAGTCGGTATGTTTGTTGTATTTGACAAATCGTATCACAGACAATTTTTTTCTTTTTGATATGGGTGCACCATTTTTTTTGTAATGCAATATGAATTCTGCTAAGCAGATATGCTTAATAGGAGATGGACGTTAGAGATAATAATCAATAATAGAACGACAAAGCACGTCCTCTCAATTTTTAGGCTCTTGTTGTAGCAAAGACGATGGTTTAATCATAAATGTGTGTTTCTCAAGTGGATATGTGTTTATGAAGACACATTTTCTTGAACTACTATTGAGGGGCAGGGAAAGTGAAATGTGGATTGTTCATTGAGTAGACATTTGTTGAAGATTAAGTAATGTGTTACCAAGCATGTGTATCATTTCTATAGCATCAATATGACTTCTTTCATGTTCTTTTTGTATTCTTATGAATGCACTTGTCATGGATTTGTCAACCTTTGGCATATATGAGGTACAGTACAATGTTGCAGCATATGCATTGAGGACATTCTGTGCATATGTATTTGCATTCCACATAACTGGCATTTCCTTGGAGAAATTGTTGTTCCAGATATGGGAAAGTTTTTCTTTCAAGGAAAACTGTTGGTTGTTTAAGCGTACATTGTATCGCTTGGATGTACTCATCTTCTGTTAATTTTAGCTCTGTCAAGAAGCCATCGAACCTCATTAACTCATCGAAGTCTCATTGTTCTAGAAATGCAAACAAGGATCTATATTTCTCAACAGAAACATTGTATTATAAACTAAGTGGCTCTATGATTCTTGTTGTTCTCATCGGCGGCATGGGGAAGTTGTATCTGCAATGCGATTTTTTTTGTTTTTTACAACTTTTTGTATGATAATGTCTATGAACTTTGGAAAGTTCTAGATCCAAATGATTTGTGTTGCATGTTATGTATTTTTCCACAAATTGTTCGATATGTGATTTGTTGTCATCTCCATAGACCGATGCACCCTCTATCCACAATAGTGTGTGGTCATGTTCACTCCCCATATTCTGGAATTCGATCACAAAAAAGTAGTCCAATATTTTTCCGAAAAATGTTTCATCATGGAATATCAATTGTCTCAAAGCATTTATTCTATGTCTATAGTAGCGAGTACATGTCACTAGGTATTTTCTTATGAGGTAGTCAATGGTATCATTTTCCAGTGTTTCCGTTTGTTTTTAACGTTTCTTATTGTTATGCAAGTCAGACACCATAGCCACCAATGGATCCCATCGATGCTCTGCACTTGTAAATGTGATGAAAAATGTTAGCGGTCCCAATTGTCGAATCATTGCAAAAATAGTTTTCTTGTTTTTTTGCAAATAGTCAAGAGAGATGCGAATGTTTTTGAAATCTATGTATCCAATATCAGATTTTAGGATTTTTTCTAGGTTTACTTTGTACTTGACATCTGTGGCCAAAAAATTTCTTCCTTCCAACTATCCTTTTCTTATTCGCACCCACATGCAAGAGAGCACTTGATCTATTATTATGCGCATTGTTTTGAAAAACAAATTTGTTATGTGGCAGGAGAAGTCACCGCTTGAATGTAGCAACTCCCATCGAACTATTTTATGATAACTGAATCGTTCTGTAATTTCACTGGGACGTGGATCTCCATAGAATAGTGTTGGGAAGTTCATTTCCTCTACAAATTTGTCCTTGAATATTCCAAGTGGACTTTGCCCCTCAGCAAGTGAAATTTCAAAAATCTTGTCTTACAAGTCACGAATGTGTTGTGAATCAGTGAATCCATGCACCAATGTCTCAGCAGGTGTTTCAATCTCTGATTCATCACTTGTATCAAATTCACTTGCAGTTTTGAGATTCTGTGCAGAGTTGTCATCCCCTTCTCCGAGAACATTGTTCCATTTCTCATTTATACAAATGTTTTGTGCTTTGTACAGGGCCTTGGAACACAATTCTTTTAATTCTTTCATGACAACATGCACACTCACTTTACCTGTCTGATATGCATTATTTTATTTCAAGCATCTTTTGAGAGCCATGACAATTGTCGATGTATTGCTAATGAATTGTGGCAAGGCTTTTTTCACGACATCTAGTTTGATAGGCACATTAATAATTGATCTTGTTAAGCCCATTTGGGGTCGTTTATAGCCCCAGGGTCTGATTTGTGCAAATGCAATTCATAGAGACACAAGTCTCTCTTCAAGCTCTGTAAGCACACTTACATATAGTAGTGGTGTATTACATCTTATTTCGTCAGGTGTTGAAAACTGTGGCATTTTTTCATTTTCAAGCGATCATTTGCATGGAAGAAAAAATTTTCCGTTGGAAAATGTTTTATTATTTTCTGTCAAGCGGACGTATTCTGCTTCCAAATCGGGCATGAAAGACTTAGTGTTTTTCGCAAAATTTAATTGATCGCAAATTGTACATGCAATTGAAGGAGTGTCTTTGATTTGTTTCACATAGGTTTTTCTTGCATCTTTCTTCCGTAGAGAAGTATGCCTAGAAAGTGTTTGATGGTTTTCATTGGTAGCAGTGTATGTTACTGGTTCTAGCCCAGGAAATGTGATTTTTTCCTCTCGGACACTGCCATCACCATCGTGGGATATGTGGCCATACATGTTTCTCTTCTATTGTGCACGAACAATTTTATTTAGCTTGTGATATGTCAGTTTTTATCTAGATGTAAGCGTAGTAATGTTTTTTTCTCTCTCATGTATGACCTTTTTAAGTTGTGATAATTTAGTCCACGTTTTTTGTTCAAGGGAAAGATGACCTCATGGCAACTGGGATGACTTTCATTCTGATTAAATAGCATAGGACGCTTATGCGGATTCGATGTGATTTGGTTGGCATTGATGCTGGACCCTGAACCGGTAGTATTTCCCATACCATCAATGGATTTTTTCCTCTCACATATGACCTTTTTCAAGTTGTGATAAGTTAGTCTATGGTTTTTTTTCAATCCCTCTATGGCATGATCACAACTGGGATGACTTTCACGGATGACCTTTTTCAAGTTGTGGTAAGTTAGTCTACGTTTTTTGTTTAAGCCTTGTATGGCCTCATCACAACTGTGACGAGTTTCATTCTCATTAAATAGCATGCTACGGGTATGCACATTCGATGTGGTTTGGGTGGCATGGACAGTGGACCCTGAACCATTGGTACTTCCCATCAAAGGTTTATAATGGATATGTGGAGTATTTGTTTTCAACGAGATGAGGTCAATTGTTCGATCGTAGTTTGAATCAGTACACCAGGAATGGACACTGCCATATGGAAGAGTCGACCAGACCTGGATATTTACTTTGAATATGAAAGATAGCCATTACAAACAGAATCTGCCACCCTCGACATTTCATTTTTCATATGGCAATGCCATGTTTACAAGGTATTCTTGCCAACTTCCAATTGTTGGCATATTTTCTAGGAGATATGGCGAAAGGTGTTGATGCAAACAATTAAAATCTTGTTGGTTGCCACCTATAATTGCATTGCAAAAGGATTGTACAGTGTAAAGACACAGCGAATGCACATCGAATTGTGTTGCTACCAAATAGAAAATTGCATTGAACAGACTATATCCACAACTAGATGCAACAGTTGTTGCTATCTGCAATCCAGGGAACTATACATGATGCATAATTTGTTTCCATTGTGATTCAAGGTCTTTGCAAATGAGGGACAAGTAAATATGAGGTCCTCCAAGATTGCACACGGATAATTTTCTATACAGTAGTGGTTCATAATGACCATTGACAGGATTGGCATCATGGAACAAGATGCAATATGGATTGTTGGATGCAATTATGTTAAATAGTAGATATATTGTTTTTCTTGTCAGTGACAAGATTCCAATTGATACATTGAGCCACTTAGATAGCCACCATATACAAAATGTATCTCCCCAAAGTCCCCTCCCATGTGCAGGAAGAATTGCAGATGCAGACAACTGCATCTTTGAAAAATACATACTGACATCATGTATTCCATGCAACTGCCAAAGAAAGTCAGATGCCAATTCCTATTCATACAACTCCAAAGCCTCAGCATTGCCATTTTTTAAATAGTCCAATAAATAATCCATCAATCCATTACGCAGGTCGGTCGAGGAATAACGGAAATGTAGTAGAACCTGAAATGCATCGAAAAGGCAATCCCCTACAGTTTACGAGAATGCATCAAATATAAACATACCATTGGTATGCAATACCTGGTCGATGCTCTCATGGAAAATGGACTCTATATCTATTTCGTAGGACTCAACATCTATTACTTGTTTCATCTCTTAAACTGTGATTTTCAAGATGTTTCTTACCTATATTCAGTTCATATGCAAACAGAAAAAAGGAAAATAAAATAACAACGATAAAAGAACAAAAGAAAAAGACAAATAGAAAATTGCAAGTGTGGAACTGCATACCAATTCCGCTATCTATCCTTCAACCTTATTCTTGTCAAATTCAATCCTCCCTAGCCACCAGAGCATATGACAAGAAAACATAAGTATAGTGAACAGTGAACCAAACAGAAAATACAACGCAAATAAATAACACTATAAATTTGCTGAGCACAAAGACTGAGTATTCAAGGTATATCATTTTTGAACCTATTCTTGGCGTGCATCCTATTAGAGGCAGAAGATTTTTTGCAAGACACAAAGCACAAGACAAAGGCAACAGGTGGACAGAGTTTACCCTAGCAAATGCTTGCCCCCTGTGACAACTCCGAATTTGTTTTCTAAAACCCTTTGCATTGTTATTTTGGGACAGGTATGGCAAGATATCTAGAAAATGGAAGTTGGCATATGTCATTGGAAGGGAATGGTTTCCCAGGAACAGAAAATAAGAGGAGAACTTCTGGTTTTTTGTTTCTATATCTCATTGTAACTGTGATAGATCTGGGTTCTCTTTCCAGCGCTGTCATTCAAAGCGGAAGAAGACATTTGGAAGCAAACAGACTAAAGAAACGTATTGTTTCCAGGAACAGATAAAATGAGGAGAAGATTATGAAAAAAACGCTCCTAACGTATGGTTTTTAGGAAAATGGAAAATGAGGAGTTTTCTTTTTTATATGTCACCACAACTGCGACAAAGGTGGGTTTTGTATAGAACATTGACATTCAAGAACAAGGAATATATTCTAGGTGTAGCAGCGACAAAGAAGGATGTTCTGAAATAGGGACACCTAATATTAAAAATACTTCCTTCCAAGTTGCAAATAGAAAGCATCAAACAAGGAATAGCAATGAAACCATGGCATGGAAACTTACCCGTCAATGAGGGATGACAGAAGTGCAACTCGAAAACCTGCAAACCGCAACAACAAGCCCAACTGCTTGCAAAGTTGAAGAATAACAAACCAGTGGAGAACCAGAAAGAGGTCCAACTGCAGCTGCAGGACCTCAAATTTGCAAAGTTGAATCAAACAACAACAACCAGCATCGAACCAACCAATGAAAAAGCATCAACCAGTGAAGCAGTAATGCCAATGAAAAACAACATTGACCAAATTCACTGCAGACAACATTGTATCAAAAAAATGGAAGGAAATTATATTGTAACATGGTCGTAGAATAAAAATTTAAGGCTATGAGGCATGTTAGGTAAACACTTAAAGATGTCAGAACCGTCGAAGGGCGTTGTGTTGTGAAAACATTTAAGAATTCGTACGCAACAATGAAAAAGAATCTTGATACACGCAACAATAAAAAAATAAAAAAAAATAAAAATAATAATAATAAAAATAAACAATAACTGGAACATTGGAAACTATGCTAAACTTTGGATATCCAAACATTTCAATATGAATAGTACAAATTTAATAAAAAAAAAAAAAAAAAACCGAAGATGATAAATACTTTGGATATGCCAACATATAAATCATTGGGAATAGCGAAGCTTGCAATAAGACCTCAAATCTTTTATTCAACAAGATCATGACATATGTGGATTTTTTTTATTGTATAAAAAATAAAAAATAATGTTTTTTGTTCTGTAGTTTGAACAATAGAAATTATGCAAAAATTTGTGGTCAAACGAAAAGCTATTATAATGTCAACGAATTGTCAATCGCTAAAAACTTTGGATACCTAAACATTTTAGTATGTACACTACAAATTTAAAAATACCGTAGATGTTAAAAACTTTGGATATGACAACATATAATGCATTGGGAATAGTGAAGGTGGCAATAAGACCTCAAATCTATTATCCGATCACATCATGACATATATGGGTTTTTATATTATATAAAAAATAATAGTTTTAGTTCTGTAGTTCAAACAATAAAAAGAATACAAAAATTTGTAATCAAACCACGAACTAATATAAAGTCAACAAATTATCGATCGCTATAATCCCTCTGCGTCTTCAATAAGGACTAATAATAAGATGAAAAGTTGGAAAAACAATTTAAATAACATTTAGAATCTGCTTGATATTACATGCATGGAATGATAGTCATGTTGCGACCCTAGGTCAATACTTATGTGTTGGCATGATGAAAGGTTACCTAATCCTCGGTTAATGTATTTTAATTCTTCGTCACAGAACGCAAACCCCTATAGCTTGAAACATAATAATATATCATTTAATAACACTTGTCTAATTAAAATGGAACGCCAATATCTTAACATGAAGAGGGTAGCATTCAATGCAATACTGACATACATTATTTTTTTCCTTCCATGGTGAGGTGACGACACTCCCAACAATTAAGGAAATAAAAATGAAGTTATAATAAAAAATAATTATTAAATAGTATAATAATTAATGTTATAAATAACAACTACTACTTTCTCTTGGTGTAATTTATTTTATTACAACTATTATTTATGGTATCAATTATCATATTAAGCCTTGTATCTCAAATAAAGTCACAAAACTTCGATCTTCATAGCTTCTCTGGCTATTTGAAAACAACTATCAACCACTCTAGTGACTACACCATCTCAGCGTAGTTTTAACCACCAAAGAAGACTTGTAAGAAGTGAACCATTCATGTCTAGAATGTGATTACGGATCCCCCCTGTTGTTTTGTTGCAAAACGGTTGGGACAACAAATAAAAAATATTACAACATTCAAAAAAAGGGAAACTTATTCGTATATTAGGGCTCCAATTTAGACACATATGTGGACTCGATAATAGATGTTACTAGGGACATTTTCAAATCATATTATAGGAGTTATAATTATTGTAATTAGGGACATTTTTGTGGAAAAGGAGATTAAATGGATGTTTCAACAGTGGTGTTTATGATCACTGGTGTTTATGAACATCACTTAGAACATTTATTTGGTTATAATTAAAAAGTACCACTTTACCACACTAATTGTCACCTATTAAATTACCTCCAAAATAAGACAAAGTGCAAAAAGAAATGAAAAACTTGATCATGCATTGCTTAGTGACAATCTCGATTGTAATTTGGTTAGTATCTTATCTAAAATATTTGAGTGTGTGCATGTGTGTGTGTTTATAAAAAGTTGGGGGGGGAGAAAATTCGGTTAGTATCTTGTCTAAAATCTTATTGTGTGTGTACACACACACTACAAGATTTAGATAAGATACTAACCCAATTAATCTAGTTAGTATCTTTTCCAAACTCTTGTTACACACACATCAGATTAATATATATATAGCATCATAAAGATAACCTAAATTAAAATATCAGTGGGTACACTTTGGTAAAAAGAAAATAATTATGTATGTTAATAACTATTAAGTGTGTGAAGTGATAAATTGTAGTATATAATGTGATAGAAATGGTATATAATCAAATTCCAAGGCTAGGGTCTATGTGTTTTGAATAATAGGCATGAATTCCAATTCAAGGGGAGGGAAGAAGCCATCAAACCTATTTCCTACAAGGACATAATGGAAAAAGGGAATGGAAAACCACCTATGGTTGCATTGGGGAATAGGAAAGGTTCTAGTATGTTTGGACGAGATTTATGGAAATGGTTGGAGAAGGTAGTGGAAAACTCAAGATTCCAAATACTCTTGTCAAAATTGATGGTTATACCTATTATATGCAAGACCATGCAGTCATATGTCATTTCATTAGTTTTTGGTGAACAAATCAAATGGTGCAAGGGTGG
>JZKD02S0454011.1:983269-1027664 GCA_000966675.3 Picea glauca
TAAAGGTTGCTGATAGGTTAGAAAATGAAATCGATTTAAAGCTTATTGGGGTGTTTGGAAAGTTAAATTTCGAGATGGCCCCATAATGTATTGGGGAATTTAATAAATTCAAACCTGGAAAAGTTTCAATGATAATGCTCATCAGGGCACTTGTAAACATCAAACTTTGAAAAGTCATCGATTTGTATTGGGTCAATTGAAAACTTTCAAATTTTGAAAAGTGCCGATGGTTTTGACAATCCTTTTGAAAGAGTTTACTGGGCTATGAAAAATCATCGATATGTATTGGGTCGATTGAAAAGTTTGAAATTTGGAGAAGTGCCGATGGTTTTGACAATCCTTTTGAAAGAGTTTACTGGGCTATTGTAAAACTTTAAACTTTGCAAAATAGCCAATAGAGTCATGCTGAAATAAAACTTCAAACTTCAAGAATGTGCCAACGGTTTCGGGCCATAACAAAACTTCAAACATAGAAAAGGTGCCAAAAACTTAATCATGATTTTTTCAAATGAAATTTTTCGAGTCAAAACAAAAACTGACAACCTCAAAAATCAAGGGTTAACTTATTTGAAAGATATTAAAGAATTTTGGGCAAAGATTGTAAAATTTTCAATTATAAGCCAATGACTTGGACATTTTCATAAATCATGCAGTCATTCCAAAGAGCTTTTCTTTATTATAAGAACAATGTATTGCAATATAAGTCCTTAGAATAAAAATTGGCACAAAAATAACTCAATCATTGATGGAGGAAAAATGACGGTTTATGCAAAGATGGTCTCAATCCTGATTTAAGAAAAATTCCAAGCACTCCATAAGCAAATGATCAAAGTTGAAACCCTTTAACAAAATATGTTAACCAAGTATAGGAATAAAAGGAGGGGTCCCCAAAACATAAATTTTTTGGGGAAGCTGTTGAAGGCTCAACACCACCTTGATCAGTTAGGGCATGCTGCTGCACCATCGCTTGAGAAGAAACACTGTTTCAATGCATCTAACCCTTTGAAAATATGTATAATGCAAGCATATGATTCTGACATATCCCGGTATGCATACTTTCAAGCAACACTAAACAGCCTAATCCTAGTGCAAGTCCTGGAGATGAAAATAAAGATTCAACACCAAAGCTTACTTAATAGCAGTGTTACATGGGGATGTGTACCCACATCTTGGATACACTCTTCGTACGGCGATGCCATTTTGGGGACATGGAGTATGTCCTGACTGCAAACCAGCCATACCCGAAACGGGTGGATACATAGGGGGTATGTATCCACCTCTTACGGTTGTATCCCAGATTCCCATGAGTACCCGGTGAGTTGAGGGATGTCCATCCATACCTTGGCATGGACCAACGTGCACATAAAAAGAATAATAATAAAAAAAAAAACTTGAACTACTCCCTCCAGTCCTTCCCTAATGGGTCCCGCCAATACTCCTACCATTTGTTAAAACCTTAAAAACCCTAAATCGACTCATATTCACCATTTGCTTTAGCGTTTGTTGGTGCTAGGCATTCGTTTGGTGTTGGGCGTTGCTTTGGAGTTGAAAACTCATAGCAGCTGCTGATTTTCAGTGTTTCCATTGGATTCAAAACTGTAAGCATTGAAGGGACATTCTTGTGGCATTGGAGAGGCATTCTTGTGGCATTGTAGAGGATTTCTTCGCTTATTTTGACTTGGCAGCATTGCATTGGGCTTTGCAAATTGTAACAGTGGTATTTCTTCGCTTATTTTTCACACAGCAATGTTTGTTTGCACTTTGAAACACGAGAATTCTGAAATACAATGATTCATTAGATATTGAATGTGCAAATGGCCCATGTGAATTGTCAATTTTGATGTTATCATGTTATTGCTTTCATGGTTTTCATTGTTCCATCAGAATGCTTAGTTTAAAAATTGAAATTTTAATCATTAGTATATTTTTATATATTTGGGCAGGGTCCCCTATGTTCTAAAACCCTGCTTTACCCTAAAATTTGGGGCTGCTCTCCACTCGTATTGGGTATGTGTCCCCACATACTGGAAACTTGGTGTAACATAGCTTCTTAGGATCATAGTAACATTTGGCATGTGCATTATGCTACTACTGCTTCTTAGGGCTTCCAAATGTCAATCATAAGCATGCACTTATTCTTGAAATGACAACTATTAATTCGAGGATGTATATATGCATGTAGTGGAAAAACCTTGTGCCTTATTTACAGATTCCATGGCTTTCTATTGCAATCCAGGTGCTAGGACTGAGAAGGTGCCAACTCCAGTTGCTGAGAAAGGAACGACCTCTTGTGCCTCTGGGCAAAAGAGGAAGCGAACTTCTTCTGAAGGAGAAAGTGACAGTGATGTGAAAGATCAGTTGATTGCTGTTTTGGAAAGAAACAGCCGGGTGTTGAGTGCACATGTGGATGCACAGAATCTGAATTGCCAGTTGGATAGAAATCAGAGAAGGGACCATGCAGATAGTTTGGTAGGAGTTTTGGGAAAGCTTGCTGATGCTTTGGGAAGAATAGCTGACAAGTTATAGTAATTTTCCCAATCCCTTCAAATGATACACACATGTCATCAACATGTTCATCTGTTCTTACATGTGGAAGCAAAAGCTAGGGTCGTTTTCTTTCCTTGGGTCATGAAATGTCTTGACACCCTGCAGGTTAATTTATATGATGGGTCAATGGAGTAAAATCTTATGGGTATTTTATCACAATATCAACATTAAAGATACCGGTGACCTTTGGGCTGAGAGTGCACTGTACAGTTTACATATGAGATTGATATATAGTTCCAATATTTTTTCACCCTTTTAAATGGATTGAAATATTCATTCCTTATTCTGAATTTATGTACAGTTATTAATTTATACTCTCATGTTGAGGGGAATATAGGTAAGATTACCAAAAGTGGTTCGAGAGTAATATGGAAAAGACAATGTAAGAATTCATTATATGAGACATGTACAGACTACAGAGTAAATGTTAGCCTTTGTTTGATGCTTTTGCTTCAAAACTTTGCAAATGATTATTTTTTAAATTACAAATAATTCACCAAGTTAATGTTACATGCCAAGAAGCACAAGATTTTACATGCATTTCCTCTGTTTCATTGTTTATTGGAAATGCTTCTACGATTATAAAATCTCCTCCTCTCTCCTCTCTGTATTGATATTTTAAAAATGCTTTGTGCTTTTGAGTGTTCATAGGTTTAAGCAGATGTGATGCAGACACTTGTCTCCAGTTGATTTAGTGTCAATGTAATTTGATACCATAATAGTATGAATCACAGCGCTTAAGAACATACTAAACCTAATGTATCCGAAACTCGTCAACTTTGAATTTCTGGCTATTTTTTTATACAAATTTTTAATACATTTTGGTGATCTGATCTCTACCTTCATTGTCCATTATTCATTTCAGGACGTGAATGCAGATTAATTACTTATACTCCACCATTAAGTTTTTGGAAGCTGCTTTTGGCAGTTCTATTGGGATGATAATTGTTCTAAATGCTTTTAGAGGTGGCTTTATATCTCCATTGAAATTTGAAGCAAAGGCCATTTCAAGCAGTTTTCATTATTACTGTGTTCACTGCCATTTTTTCAGTCTATTTGTTATCATCCTTGTCATGACCACTCTTTTACCTAGGTGGAATCTCACCTGAAAACTTTTACCTTAAAACAGAATGAAGATAGTGTTGCCAAATAAATTGCATGAAGTCATACAATAAGGAAAGCCTTAGAATGTGTTTATCTATTTTTGATTGGGAGGAGAAGCTCTGTCAAGAATTAGCCAGGCTAGGAGTTCCAAGAAAAAATATCTACAGAACTTATTGGAAGACAATACTGGGGTGCCTAGCAAAACTTTTTCAAAGTACATCAAAATTGTAGCTTAAAGCCAGCTTAAAGCCATGAGAATATGCATTAAAGGGAGTGTTCTTAGTGGATCTGGAAAATATATCAAAGGGTGATAATAACGCCAGACTCGTCTTGCTACTGACAAAATTCTTTTGATATATTTTTCCATGCCATTGATTCATTTTCAGATTTTTTGGTTGTTAATGCCTCATAGTATTCTTTTTACCACTAACTTAACAGCAGTGATGTTAAGCTTGCATTCCTTTTTGCTGGAACATCTTTCTTGGATGGCTTGCTTTTTGCAAATGAACCTTACACTCCTTGGATTTTGGAAAAAATGGCATATTTGTACGAGCAAACTGCTGAAGAAAACCATGGTTGGAACATTTCTCTGAGCTTTATTTAAATTTCTAATTGTTCAAATTGAATATACCTCTGGATGGGAATTTTCATTTGAGGTGCAGATTATTTTTTCCTGGGAAGAGATTCAAATAATCACCCATGTATGTATGGCACAAAAGAGAGGTCAAACAATAGGGTGATGAGTTGGATTTTACATGATTTTGTAAAGTTACAAACTTTAGTAATAGTTTAGAGACATGAACTTTATTTTCAGTAATAGAGTAAGAGACATCTTGTTGGTTTCAATTTTTTGATAAGGACATTGCGTTTGAAGGTTGAAATGTTTTGAGATTACGATGTTTTTGAAAATCTTAATTTACACCAAGTTTAATTGCTTTGTTTCCCCGAGTACTAGTATTTGCTACTTAATTGCAAATCAGTTGTACTATATTCTTTATGAAGACTACGGTAGTTTGTCATTTCATCACTGCAAAGATATTTTAGTTTGAAAGACATTAATAATGTCTATTAGAACTTGCCTTGCAAAGCTTGAAATATGGTTGCAAGTCTTGTCCGCTCATGTATCTGAATAATGCCTAAATTATCTGCGATATTTGGCCCGGGTATCTTCATAATGGCTAATTTACAGCTCTCAAGAAGATATATTAAGTGAAAGATATGCCCTTTTTGAGAAAATAAAATTTTATCCATGTATCAATACTGCGATCGCTTAGAGTTGTAGGCACATCATAGACGTTAACTACGCAAACTAAATCAGGGTTTATACAACAATGCCCTATTTGAGATATGCCCTTTTTGAGAAAATAAAATTTTATCCATGTATCAATACTGCGATCGCTTAGAGTTGTAGGCACATCATAGACGTTAACTACGCAAACTAAATCAGGGTTTATACAACAATGCCCTATTAGAGAGGTTGCAAAAACTGGACAAGAGACGGATAAAATCAAACACAAAATCTCTGCATTCACATACTAAAGAAGCAAACAGAGTAGAACTAAGTTGACAAGTAAACACCAAGTGAAAGCACCATGTCTTCAAACTTGTTGCTGGGAAGAGACCGCAGATGTTTTTGCACCAGGAGAGTGTCTCTTCATGCTTGTTGGACCTGATTATTCCTCCACCAACAGTTTGGGGTTGTTGCCTTGCCATGAAGTTGACCAATTATTCTGGAGTATCACCAATCTTATGAAGGCTTCATCTTTGTGCTTCCCCTTCTCAGATATAGGCATCTCTGTGCCTCCCCTTCTCAGATATTCTATATAGAGCCACCAATTTCTCCAGTAAGGCTACTATTTTTTTTCAATTTTTTCTTTTATGTTGGAATTATGATCATCTGTGTTGAAGCCTTTGCCCAAATCTACAAAGCATCAGACACAGTTTCTCCATTGTAACGTGAGAATTATTTGGAGTTATGTGAATTTCTCCGAGACGAGCTAGTAGGGTGGCTTGCTACTCCATGAAAATGCGAATCACTCTTTTGGTTGCAAGGGCTCTTCTTTGTGGGCTCGAGCTGCTTTTGTTCTGGGCTGAACTCTTCTTCCTAAGTCTGCCTTGTTGAACTTAGAGGGACCAAAGCGTGGGAGGAAACTAAGCTTATACTACAAAAATCCTCACACATTAGTGCATGAAGCTGCTCCCTTGTTAGTGTCGAATGATGGGGTACAAGGATCCCAAGTCTTCATATGACAAATAAGAAAATGGAAAGTTCTCAAGGAGAACAAGGGGGTGGACTTAGATTTAAGGAGAACAAGGGGGTGGACTTTGATTCATTTACCGTCCCTACCACTACCATTCGATCGACCATTGCTTGCAAAAGCATTCTCTCTCCTTTGGTTGGCAAGGTCACTTTATGGTTTTATGCCTGCAAAGACTTTCTCTATTCTGCCTATGGTGCTTTTTTCTCTGTCTATCATGCCTTAGTGGCTTGCTCCCCTGCTATTGGATATAGCGGCCGGCGCATTCACTAGTTCCTCGGTCAGCTGCTGGGTCAATAGATTATGAAACGGGTGCTTCTTTCTCTGTTCCTGCGCCTTCCCCTGCAATGGCTGATTCATCGATCGCTCATTATCTGTCATTATTAATGGCAAAGGCTAATTCATCAATGGTGGTATAAGCTCATTCCGGGGTGGACTTTGATTCATAAAATGTGCACAAAAATCCCGACGTCCTGATGCCATGAACTTCACCCCATACCTTTATGCACTTTCATGTTTATCCCAAGGTGAGAGATCAATGTGGGAATAACTTGCACAAGAATCCTGACTTCCTGATGCCATGAACTTCACCCCATACCTTTATGCACCTTCATGTTTATCCCAAGGTGAGAGATCAATATGGGAATAACTTTCGTCATGGCACTGGGTGATGTCTATGAGACTTGAACCTTAACTAAGGGTGTGAAACTCCTTGCTCCCCTCACTAGTTTGGAGCAACTAGTGAAGAGCTGTTGCGCAAGGATAATATATACTTAGTTTCAACAGATTTTCATTGAGAAGTGGTTGATAGAGGTCCCCAACTATGGAATTAAAATATAAAATAAAAAAAAATCTAAGCAAGGTCTTTGTTTTTTACTATAATATTGTATCTATGTATTTAATAATGTAATATATATATTATATGGTATATTAATACAATATCTTATTAAATGATATTATGTATTAAATGGGAGAGAATAAATATAGTTGGGTGGTAGATTTTCAGATATACAATTTGATAATAGTTATCTTGATTGTAGTTGATATTTTTTAATCAAGTAAGTTTTGCCTTTGATTAAGATGTTACAATTGAGTTTTTTAATTTATTTTGTCCAAATAACAAATAACAATGGTTGTTAAGAAATAATTGTGATAGTTTAAACTTTGAACTATATTCCATTGAAGTTCAACCTAAGTTATTTGTGCAACCTAGTTTAAACATTTTAATCCTAAGGATGCTATATATAATTGTTTTAGTTATGCCAAACTTATGTGAAGCTTATTTCCCTTAAAGGAAGCCAATTTTTAGAAGATTCAAATGCTCAAGCATGGGAGAAACCCATTTGGGTGAAATCAAACTACCAATACATAAGTAGTTAGCTAGACACTGTATAACTTGCATTTGTTAAGTATGTAGGTTGTCATTCATCTTGAACTATGATCAAACCCTTCTTGAAATTTAAAGTTGTCCATAATTTAAGTTATCATTAGCCAAAAATTAAATATAAAAATAAAATTTATTAAACAAGTATAAATAGATTGAAAGGGAATTTTCAAGACCAAAGTCTTTCAATGCTTATAGTAGCTAATACATTAAATGGAAAACTGATTAGATTAGTAACACACATAGTGCTAGTCCGATTGTTTGTATTGTGAAATTGGTTAAAGCGCATATTGTGAAATTGGTTAAAGTGAGATACAATGAGCATGGAAGGTGATGTATATGGAAGCGACAACTTTTCTCTCTTCTTTTCATTTTTCTTCTTTGAAGAAAAATCTACTCTTTTATGAGTATGGTAAAAAATAGTACATTTGTATTGGTTTTTGAGATGGCATATTTGCTATTGTCCTTTAGTGATAAATGTTGATATTATGGTAGCTACGGGAGGTATTAACCTCCATGTGTAACCTTTGGCTAGAATAGAATATTCCAGAAGCAAGAGAAATCCTAAACAGATGTGTAAAAATCCTACAAGACAAGTCAACTCAATAGAATAAATTATATTAAAGTATTACCCACTAGAAATAGAAGTCAACATAGATAGGTGACAAGGAGCACTATAAATAGGAGGCGCTTGAGCTCATTTGTACTCACTCACTCTCTCAAGTATAGCGCAAGTTTGGAAATGTAGCTGCAAAAATAGAATTGGAGTTGCAGCTGCAAGAATGGAAGGTGGATCTTCCGGGGTGATTCTTGGTCTCTCTCTCTAGCGCTATCTAGCCTAAGATATGCGCCCTACCTTCTAGTATCTCTTGGTGGTATTCTTGGTGACATTCTTGGTGGCATTCTGATATTCCTGGTGCTATTCTTGGTAAATGCAACTGCAATTGTTGTAGTTGCATATTGTTCTTGTTCTGTGGTTTTGGGACCTTTTGTCTAGTGCGCTATCTTTGGAGAAAGATGCACTCTCTTGGTTATATGTTGGTTCTAGTGTTGCTTTCAAAATTATTCTATCTAGCAAAGGTTATGGTGCTCGAGGGTGGTTGAATGCCTATGGTTGGGTGACAATATTGTGATATTGTGTATGGTTAAACGAGCACATCGAATATTTTAACAGGTTATGGGCCCAGATTACCTTCAGAATAGTGTAACCACTGGAAGGGAGAGCGAGAGTTCTTTGTCAAGCTTGTTGTATCACTAGTTGCAGCGACAACTAGGGTTTCTGATTTTGCAGCTGCAACAAACCTTAATCTAATTCTTTGGGCACCTTAAGTGAAGCGTTGGACCTAATTTATGGATATTCTAGTGCGCCCTAAACTAGCACACCCTCTGGTTCTCTCGGCCAACAAAAACATCAAGTTTGAATTCTTGGTCAAAGTCAAAGGTTGACGTTTGGTCAAAATTGATTTTGTGGTCAAAGTTGAAATTTCAGGGTTTCTAGCTTGTTTTAATCATTGAACCTTTTTGATTCAGTTTCTAATCTCTTCGTGTCAAGATGGTGTCTAGCTTCAGATTAGAAGACAAGTTGAACGATGCTATAAATTTCAAAGGTATGCACTTGTATATGCTTTTCATGCTATATCATCCAACAAAGCATGAGTGTGTTTTCAGGGAATGTACAAGAGACCTTGTCCAAGTAGTGATCTTGAATTCAATACATTCAGAGGAACAAGCGTACCCTCCCTAGCATTTGAGGCTCCAGGTTCCAGGTTTGATTGATCAAATTGTTAAGTTTCAGTTTACACATATCAAGTTTGATAGTTGCTACAGTGCAAGTAAACACTACAATTGGGACAACAATCTTTGAAAGGTTCTATTACTGCTAGGTATACTTGGTTGCATGTAAATACTAGTGATATAGATGCTTATTGCACTTGTTTGAAAAATGAACTAACATCTCCTCTATGAGATATTTCTTGTTTTTCTCCCGGGCGGGTCACCTTGGTAATTCTATGATGACTACCATTCTTGTTACCATATATATGTTCTTATGAAAATGCTACTGGAAATAATTTTTCTCTTGTTGTTCTTGTTCCAGGCAGGTCATAGGCGATAGCTCTGAGAAGGAACTACAGTGAAAGTTGCAAACATGGAGCAGATGACTCCATCAAGTGGTGAGGCAGGTGATTTCACCAAGTACCAGTTCTAAAGGAAGCATGTAAAGCAAAATGAGTTTTGGATATCGTTCATTTAGATGTGTGTGGACCAATGTCAACCTCCTCACTAAGCAGAAGATAAAGATCTTGAGGTTCGATAATGAAGAAGAGTACACCTCCAAGGAGATCGTTTCCTTTTGTAAAGCAACATGGATTAGGAGGGAGAAAAATTGTCCCATATAATCCTCAACTGAATGGTGTGGTAGAAGGAAAAACCGTTCCATTGAATAATCTGTTAAGGAAATGATGAATGCCCATAATCTATCCATGTTTCTACGGGGAGAAGCATATATGACATCTGTACATGTTCATAATAGAAGTCCTCATCGTATATTGAAGAACATGACTCAAGAAGAAGATTTCTCCAGAAAGAATCCAAGTGTGGAACACTTATGGATCTTTGGCTGTCTTGTTTATATCCATGTTCCCAAGGACCAAAGAAAGAATGGAAGGAAACAATGATGGAAGAATATCAATCCATCATGATGTATGAGAAATTGTGCCTAGACCTGAAGGAAAGTCTGTAGTAACTTCAAAATGGGTTTACAAGATAAAGCATGCAGTAGATGGGAGTATCGATAAATACAAAGCAAGATTCATGGCTAGATGGTTCTCCCAACAGGAGGGAGAAGACTATGATGAGATGTTTGCTCCAGTTGCCAGATATACCTCTATTAGAGCCATCATATCTCTTGCAGCATCTGACATGAGTTGGAGTTTACATCAGATGGATGTAAAGACTGCTTTTCTCAATGGAGTAACTGAGGAAGAAGTATACATAGAGCAACCTCAAGGTTTTGAGGTACACTTGAGAGAAACCCATGTATGCATATTAAAGAAGGCCTTGTATGGACTCAAGCAAGCTCCAAGGGCTTGGTATGCACGAATTGACAGTTACTTGATGAGACTTGGATTTTCCAAGAGCTACACTGATCTAAACCTTTATTACAAAGTTGTGAATGATGCACATGTGATCCTACTACTATATGTTGATTTGTTTCTGACAGGTGCAGAGCCTCTCATTATTCAGTGTAAGAGGGAGTTAGCTTCTGAATTCGATATGACAGATCTTGTTCTCATGCATTATTATTTGGGACTAGAAGTATGGCAGAAGCGTGGTGAAATCTTCCTAGGGCAAGGGGAATATGTTGTAAAGATCCTTAAGAAGTTTGGGATGATGGATTGCAAATCCATGGCAACTCCCATCGTGACAAATTTGAGGAAGTTGAGAGACTCTGATTCTGATCCAGTACACTTGTCTATGTACTGACAATTGATTGGCTCATTGATGTATTTGGTTAATACTCGACCGAACATTTTCTTTGCAGTGAACACGTTGAGCTAGTTCTAGGTAGAACCTAGACATGAGCACTGGATAGTTGCAAAGCAGATTTTGAGATACCTTCGTGGGATGCTAAATTATGGTTTGAGATATGTCTCAAACAATGACGTACAATTGCATGGATTTATTGATTCAGATTGGGTGGGGAGTGTAGATGACAAAGACTACTTATGGGATATGTTTCAGTTTGGGCTCTGCTATGATATCATGGGCTAGAAGGAAACAAAAGTCTGTTTCACTCAACACTGCATAAGTAGAGTTTATTGCAGCTTATGATTCTTGTACAGAAGTAGTATGGCTCCATAAGATGGTTTTTGGACTATTTGATCAGGGGTTGGATTCGACCGTGATATATTGTGATAATGAGAACTGTGTGAAGCTTTCAGAGAACCTCGTTTTCCATGATAGGTCGAAGCACATTGAGATCAAGTACTATTTTATCCGTGATAAAGTCTAGAAGGGAGAACTAGTTATCCAATACATCTCCACTGATGAGAAGAAAACTGTATTTTGACAAAGCCCATGTCCAAGATAAAGTTTACATACTTGAGGGACAAGCTGAGACTTGTGGAGATTGCTTCCTTGGTTGAGAGGGAGTGCTGATCTGTATCATGCTAGTACAACTTAGATACGATGCTTCAACATCATGCTAGTACAACTTAGATATGATACAAATGTCTTGAGACACATCATGATAGTACATCTTAGATATGATGCATTAGCATCATGCTAGTACAACTTAGAGATGATGCATATGCCCGAGTCACATCATGCTAGTACAACTTAGAGATGATGCATATGCCTGAGTCACGTCATGCTAGTACAAGTTAGATACGATGTAGTAACATCATGCTAGTACAACTTAGAGATGATGCAGATGACTCACATCATGCCAGTACAACTTAGAGATGGTGCATTGACACCATGCTAGTACGACTTAGAAATGATGCACATACATTGATCTACATCATGCCAGTACAACTTAGATATGATGCATTCACATCATGCTAGTACGACTTAGAGATGATGTAAACGATACTCCACATCATGCTAGTACAACTTAGATATGATGCACTCACATCATTCTAATACGACTTAGAGATGATACAGTGGAGATAATGGTCCTTATAGCCCACTGCGGGGCATTCAACATCTGTTGGGACAATGATTCTTCTAGGACATATGTCCGGATTAGAAGAATGGTCCATGTATCACTTTGTTGAGTGAGCGACTTATGCGAGACACTTTGTTGAGTGCACTAAGTCCAACACATGACTTATTTAACATCATGCCTGATTACTCAGATGGAGTATGGTCTCGAGAGATGATGCAAACGATGATATGATTTGATGACCAAGAGACTATTGTACTGTATGGTGATAGCTTGTGTAGCTATTAGTTGATTGCAGTGGATACTTTGTGTCTCTAAACAATAGCTATGTACTATTGTGGTGGATGTGTTCCAATGGTAGTGACTATAAGTCACTAGATAGTAGATGTGCGCTACTAGGAGTGGTTGTGTACCACTGGATAGTAGTTGTGTACTACTATGGATCGAAACTGTTGTGATCTATTGGATGGAATTATAGTTACTATGTACTACTACCTGATTGCAATGGGGACTACTGATAATGTTGAAGGTGTTTCCTAAGTTGGTGTGCCAACCAGTAATGTTGGAGGTGATTTCCAACTAGATGGATAGTGATGATGATGCTCATGACTTGATCTATGTGATCATGAGATAGCCTGTGTGACTATGATGATGCTACCTGTAGAATGGTCTGCAAGACTATGTGAGCCTTTCCCATACCATTTGAAATGGATGGATGTGTTTTGACCATTATAGTTAAGACCTTCCTAGCTAGGAGGGAGTGTTGATATCATGGTAGTTGCAGGAGGTATCAACCTCCATGTGTAACCTTCGGCTAGAATAGAATATTCCAGAAGCAAGAGAAATCCTAAACAAATGTGTAAAAACCCTAGAAGACAAGTCGGCTTAGTAGAATAAATTATATTAAAGTACTACCCACCATAAAAAGAATCCGGCCTAGAAAGGTGACAAGGAGCACTATAAACAGGAGGTGCTTGAGCTCATTTGTATTCACTCACCTCTACTCACTCTCTCAAGTATAGTGCAAGTTTGGAGCTGCAACTGCAAGAATTTAAGGTGGATCTTTTGGGGTGATTCTTGGTCTCTCTCTCTAGCGCTATCTAGCATAAGATATGCACCCTACCTTCTAGACTCTAGTATCTCTTGGTGGTATTCTTGGTGACATTATTGGTGGTATTATGATATTCTTGGTTCTATTCTTGGTAAGTGCAACTACAACTGATGCAATTGAGTATTTTTCTTGTTCTGTGGTTTTGGGATTTTTTTCCTGGTGCGCTATCTTTGGAGAAAGATGCTCTCTCTTGGTTATCTGTTGGTTCTAGTGCTGCTTCCAGAATCATTCTACATAGCAAAGGTTATGGTGCTCGTGGATGTGTGCCTATGGTTGGGTGACAATATTGTGATATTGTCTATGGTTAAACGAGGACATCAAATATTTTAACAATAAATTCCCTTCATACAAAAATTTCATGCCAAAATGGCCAACCAATCCATATGCTTTCGAAGTGTCTTGATAACAAGTAACTTAGAAAATGTACTTGGAAGAGAGGCTCCATAGACCTCTATCTAGGGTTTCCTCCATGTCCAACTCATCTTCTTCCAGATCCATTGCTTCCTTTGTTAAGGACTCTGCCTTTGTGTTTAGTGCTCTATAAACATGAGTGAAAGATACATTGCTAAATCTGTGAATATTATCCTTTATCTTTCTCACGCTCACTTGGTGATGAATGTTGTTAACTTGCATGGTGCCTTGTACAAGCCTATAATCATTTTGGAGTCTCCATATACATCCAATGTTTATACCTCTCTCTTTAGGGCTAGATTTAATAAGGTGTCTATGCCATTAATTCTACCAAATTGCTTTTGCCCTTGTGTAGGGCTAGTTTGAAGGTGATCCTTAAGTTGTTTTGGGGAAGGAGCCATCCTCTTGATCCACTCAAGCTTGGGTTTTCCTTGTCCACACTGTTGAAAAGGACTTGAACTCGAGGAAACTATTTAAAAGGTGATTTTAGGACTTGAGGGCATCTTCCTTTCTACATAATCGTTCTTGGTGGCACACTGGGTTTTAATCAATAAAAACTCTTCTTGGGTTGAGATATTTACCTTGAAAGATGGAGTTGCGGGCTAACCAGATTGACCATACAACCAGAAGGGAAAAACCTTGGTCCTCATGCTTTGTTTATCTAATCCAATTCTCCAAGGCTTGGTTCAAGTCTTGGACCCCATAAGAGTGACTATGCCTGGGTAGTCTTGCTTGTCACACTCCACACCTCTTTGGTTACATGATAATGTATAAAGAGTTGATCCATTAACTTTGAATATTCCTCATAGACTATAATAATGATGCTTAAGCAATAGGCATGCAAATGCATTATAGCCATCATTGGCCAAGGCTAACGACAAATGTTTGAGCATAGTATTTAATTACATAGTATGAACATTGCAATAACATGGAAACCATGGTTAACATTATGGTGTAAGCAATATTAACTTTGCAGGAGAAAGGTTATGTCTAAAGAAAATTTATGATTGACCACCTTAAAACCATCAAGATTTTGACCGTTAAGAGGTTAGAACTTTAAAGGGGTTTCAAATGCTTGGGAAAAGCTTGTGTGTGGGAAAATCTCTGTGTAAGAATTCTTGTTTTAAAGATTATGCCCATTTCCTATTTAGAGGATTGACAATGGGATGAACATATCCTTGATGGTGTTCAATACGTCTCATGTTGGTACTTGATGTAGGGCATAGAAAAGGGTTAGTCCCAGAGCAAAGCCACCACTAGAGAAATGAGCTTCTTCATTGTCTTAATTTTGTGTTCTGTAAACTTGGTTACAATTTTTTTCGTTATTTGGTTCAACAAGAAGACAATGGTTTATGTGGGTATTCAACACCGTAGACTAGGTAGAACCTAATTAGCGTGACACCATCTAGGATGCTTATTAAATTCATAAAATCTTTAGTTCTACTTAGTTTTGCTTGCTTTACTCATTGTTGTGTTGTAGCATTCCAAGTTATTTCTGACCTTGGTTTGATCACATTCTTATCACATTTCTCTCATGTAGATCATTAGGATCTTTACATTATATGACTACAAAGCACATAGTGACCTATGATATATGTTCAGAAAACTAAAATTCAATAAGCATAAATGAAATGCATCCAAGACCAAATTATATAATGAAATGTGAAATGTAGAAGGGGTTTGGATCTTTCACTTTCTTTACAAATATATTACTATATTAATATAACAATAGATATAATAATTATTATATACTAACATCATTGATAAACATTAATCCTAAATCAAGATTATGCACTAATAATGAAAACACATTGCATACAAAAGAAGCAAATCAACCATGCTCCCATATCATGTAGTCCTTTTGCTTAACACCTACAACCCCTTAGAATATTGTATCCCTACAACGTGGCTCATATGCCACACTATGGATCATGCCACATGCCTCTAAAAGCCTTTGCCACAACACCACAACACCACAACACCATTGATATTCATGAACATACTAATGTTCCAACACTTGAAGTTCACAATATCATATAGCACGATAACACTTCACCATGGGAGACCTCGACACACTTGCTCTTATGAAAACATATCACGATAACACAATCACATAAAGAAAACCAAGATTGCATTGACAATGAGAAAGCAAAAAATTTCTTATATAGAGTTACAAGTTAGTTAAGGCAATCCACTATATGAATGTGAGATAGGCCAAAAAGCACACTAGAGTAAAATAAGACATAAAAATATAAATAATCTAAAGTCCAAGTGACTTTATTAATTCCTATGTGTAATATCTAATCAACTATTATAATATGATATTTTACTTTAACACCCTCTCTTAATGGTCAATCTACAACTACACCAAGCTTATCTTGGAATTTCATATATTTTTTAGGACCCAAAGGCTTGGTGAAAATGTTTGTAGTTTGGTCTTGTATGGGACAATACTGTAACTCAATAGATCCATCCTTTACAAGTCTAATGAAGTGGAAATGTATCTTAATATGTTGGGTACACACATGGAACACTGGATTCTTGGCTAGTTTGAACACCCCTTGATTATCACAGAGTAGGGGTGTTGGCTCTGTTTGTTTCATTTTCATGTCTGAAAGCATCCTCCTGAGCCAAGTTGCCTCAGAAACTCCTTTCACCGTTCCTCGATATTTAGTTTATGTCGATGAAAGGGCTCTTGCATNACCCTCCCTAGCATTTGAGGCTCCAGGTTCCAGGTTTGATTGATCAAATTGTTAAGTTTCAGTTTACACATATCAAGTTTGATAGTTGCTACAGTGCAAGTAAACACTACAATTGTGACAACAATATTTGAAAGGTTCTATTATTGCTAGGTATACTTGGTTGCATGTAAGTACTAGTGATATAGATGCTTATTGCACTTGTTTGAAAAATGAACTAACATCTCCTCTATGAGATATTTCTTGTTTTTCTCCCGGGTGGGTCACCTTGGTAATTCTATGATGACTACCATTCTTGTTACCATAGATATGTTCTTATGAAAATGCTACTAGAAATAATTTTTCCCTTGTTGTTCTTGTTCCGGGCAGGTCATAGGCGATAGCTCTGAGAAGGAACTACAATGAAAGTTGCAAACATGGAGCAGATGACTCCATCAAGTGGTGAGGCAGGTGATTTCACCAAGTACTAGTTCTAAAGGAAGCATGTAAAGCAAAATGAGTTTTGGGTATCGTTCATTTAGATGTGTGTGGACCAATGTCAACCTCCTCACTAAGCAGAAGATAAAGATCTTGAGGTTCGATAATGAAGAAGAGTACACCTCCAAGGAGCTTGTTTCCTTTTGTAAAGCAACATGGATTAGGAGGGAGAAAAATTGTCCCATATAATCCTCAACTGAATGGTGTGGTAGAAGGAAGAACCGTTCCATTGAATAATTTGTTAAGGAAATGATGAATGCCCATAATCTATCTGTGTTTCTACGGGGAGAAACATATATGACATTTGTACATGTTCATAATAGAAGTCCTCATCGTATATTGAAGAACATGACTCAAGAAGAAGATTTCTCCAGAAAGAATCCAAGTGTGGAACACTTATGGATCTTTGGTTGTCTTGTTTATATCCATGTTCCCAAGGACCAAAGAAAGAATGGAAGGAAGCAATGATGGAAGAATATCAATCCATCATGATGTATGAGAAATTGTGCCTAGACCTGAAGGAAAGTCTGTAGTAACTTCAAAATGGGTTTACAAGATAAAGCATGCAGTAGATGGGAGTATCGATAAATACAAAGCAAGATTCATGGCTAGATGGTTCTCCCAACAGGAGGGAGAAGACTATGATGAGATGTTTGCTCCAGTTGCCAGATATACCTCTATTAGAGCCATCATATCTCTTGCAGCATCTGACATGAGTTGGAGTTTACATCAGATGGATGTAAAGACTGCTTTTCTCAATGGAGTAACTGAGGAAGAAGTATACATAGAGCAACCTCAAGGTTTTGAGGTACACTTGAGAGAAACCCATGTATGCATATTAAAGAAGGCCTTGTATGGACTCAAGCAAGCTCCAAGGGCTTGGTATGCACGAATTGACAGTTACTTGATGAGACTTGGATTTTCCAAGAGCTACACTGATCTAAACCTTTATTACAAAGTTGTGAATGATGCACATGTGATCCTACTACTATATGTTGATTTGTTTCTGACAGGTGCAGAGCCTCTCATTATTCAGTGTAAGAGGGAGTTAGCTTCTGAATTCGATATGACAGATCTTGTTCTCATGCATTATTATTTGGGACTAGAAGTATGGCAGAAGCGTGGTGAAATCTTCCTAGGGCAAGGGGAATATGTTGTAAAGATCCTTAAGAAGTTTGGGATGATGGATTGCAAATCCATGGCAACTCCCATCGTGACAAATTTGAGGAAGTTGAGAGACTCTGATTCTGATCCAGTACACTTGTCTATGTACTGACAATTGATTGGCTCATTGATGTATTTGGTTAATACTCGACCGAACATTTTCTTTGCAGTGAACACGTTGAGCTAGTTCTAGGTAGAACCTAGACATGAGCACTGGATAGTTGCAAAGCAGATTTTGAGATACCTTCGTGGGATGCTAAATTATGGTTTGAGATATGTCTCAAACAATGACGTACAATTGCATGGATTTATTGATTCAGATTGGGTGGGGAGTGTAGATGACAAAGACTACTTATGGGATATGTTTCAGTTTGGGCTCTGCTATGATATCATGGGCTAGAAGGAAACAAAAGTCTGTTTCACTCAACACTGCATAAGTAGAGTTTATTGCAGCTTATGATTCTTGTACAGAAGTAGTATGGCTCCATAAGATGGTTTTTGGACTATTTGATCAGGGGTTGGATTCGACCGTGATATATTGTGATAATGAGAACTGTGTGAAGCTTTCAGAGAACCTCGTTTTCCATGATAGGTCGAAGCACATTGAGATCAAGTACTATTTTATCCGTGATAAAGTCTAGAAGGGAGAACTAGTTATCCAATACATCTCCACTGATGAGAAGAAAACTGTATTTTGACAAAGCCCATGTCCAAGATAAAGTTTACATACTTGAGGGACAAGCTGAGACTTGTGGAGATTGCTTCCTTGGTTGAGAGGGAGTGCTGATCTGTATCATGCTAGTACAACTTAGATACGATGCTTCAACATCATGCTAGTACAACTTAGATATGATACAAATGTCTTGAGACACATCATGATAGTACATCTTAGATATGATGCATTAGCATCATGCTAGTACAACTTAGAGATGATGCATATGCCCGAGTCACATCATGCTAGTACAACTTAGAGATGATGCATATGCCTGAGTCACGTCATGCTAGTACAAGTTAGATACGATGTAGTAACATCATGCTAGTACAACTTAGAGATGATGCAGATGACTCACATCATGCCAGTACAACTTAGAGATGGTGCATTGACACCATGCTAGTACGACTTAGAAATGATGCACATACATTGATCTACATCATGCCAGTACAACTTAGATATGATGCATTCACATCATGCTAGTACGACTTAGAGATGATGTAAACGATACTCCACATCATGCTAGTACAACTTAGATATGATGCACTCACATCATTCTAATACGACTTAGAGATGATACAGTGGAGATAATGGTCCTTATAGCCCACTGCGGGGCATTCAACATCTGTTGGGACAATGATTCTTCTAGGACATATGTCCGGATTAGAAGAATGGTCCATGTATCACTTTGTTGAGTGAGCGACTTATGCGAGACACTTTGTTGAGTGCACTAAGTCCAACACATGACTTATTTAACATCATGCCTGATTACTCAGATGGAGTATGGTCTCGAGAGATGATGCAAACGATGATATGATTTGATGACCAAGAGACTATTGTACTGTATGGTGATAGCTTGTGTAGCTATTAGTTGATTGCAGTGGATACTTTGTGTCTCTAAACAATAGCTATGTACTATTGTGGTGGATGTGTTCCAATGGTAGTGACTATAAGTCACTAGATAGTAGATGTGCGCTACTAGGAGTGGTTGTGTACCACTGGATAGTAGTTGTGTACTACTATGGATCGAAACTGTTGTGATCTATTGGATGGAATTATAGTTACTATGTACTACTACCTGATTGCAATGGGGACTACTGATAATGTTGAAGGTGTTTCCTAAGTTGGTGTGCCAACCAGTAATGTTGGAGGTGATTTCCAACTAGATGGATAGTGATGATGATGCTCATGACTTGATCTATGTGATCATGAGATAGCCTGTGTGACTATGATGATGCTACCTGTAGAATGGTCTGCAAGACTATGTGAGCCTTTCCCATACCATTTGAAATGGATGGATGTGTTTTGACCATTATAGTTAAGACCTTCCTAGCTAGGAGGGAGTGTTGATATCATGGTAGTTGCAGGAGGTATCAACCTCCATGTGTAACCTTCGGCTAGAATAGAATATTCCAGAAGCAAGAGAAATCCTAAACAAATGTGTAAAAACCCTAGAAGACAAGTCGGCTTAGTAGAATAAATTATATTAAAGTACTACCCACCATAAAAAGAATCCGGCCTAGAAAGGTGACAAGGAGCACTATAAACAGGAGGTGCTTGAGCTCATTTGTATTCACTCACCTCTACTCACTCTCTCAAGTATAGTGCAAGTTTGGAGCTGCAACTGCAAGAATTTAAGGTGGATCTTTTGGGGTGATTCTTGGTCTCTCTCTCTAGCGCTATCTAGCATAAGATATGCACCCTACCTTCTAGACTCTAGTATCTCTTGGTGGTATTCTTGGTGACATTATTGGTGGTATTATGATATTCTTGGTTCTATTCTTGGTAAGTGCAACTACAACTGATGCAATTGAGTATTTTTCTTGTTCTGTGGTTTTGGGATTTTTTTCCTGGTGCGCTATCTTTGGAGAAAGATGCTCTCTCTTGGTTATCTGTTGGTTCTAGTGCTGCTTCCAGAATCATTCTACATAGCAAAGGTTATGGTGCTCGTGGATGTGTGCCTATGGTTGGGTGACAATATTGTGATATTGTCTATGGTTAAACGAGGACATCAAATATTTTAACAATAAATTCCCTTCATACAAAAATTTCATGCCAAAATGGCCAACCAATCCATATGCTTTCGAAGTGTCTTGATAACAAGTAACTTAGAAAATGTACTTGGAAGAGAGGCTCCATAGACCTCTATCTAGGGTTTCCTCCATGTCCAACTCATCTTCTTCCAGATCCATTGCTTCCTTTGTTAAGGACTCTGCCTTTGTGTTTAGTGCTCTATAAACATGAGTGAAAGATACATTGCTAAATCTGTGAATATTATCCTTTATCTTTCTCACGCTCACTTGGTGATGAATGTTGTTAACTTGCATGGTGCCTTGTACAAGCCTATAATCATTTTGGAGTCTCCATATACATCCAATGTTTATACCTCTCTCTTTAGGGCTAGATTTAATAAGGTGTCTATGCCATTAATTCTACCAAATTGCTTTTGCCCTTGTGTAGGGCTAGTTTGAAGGTGATCCTTAAGTTGTTTTGGGGAAGGAGCCATCCTCTTGATCCACTCAAGCTTGGGTTTTCCTTGTCCACACTGTTGAAAAGGACTTGAACTCGAGGAAACTATTTAAAAGGTGATTTTAGGACTTGAGGGCATCTTCCTTTCTACATAATCGTTCTTGGTGGCACACTGGGTTTTAATCAATAAAAACTCTTCTTGGGTTGAGATATTTACCTTGAAAGATGGAGTTGCGGGCTAACCAGATTGACCATACAACCAGAAGGGAAAAACCTTGGTCCTCATGCTTTGTTTATCTAATCCAATTCTCCAAGGCTTGGTTCAAGTCTTGGACCCCATAAGAGTGACTATGCCTGGGTAGTCTTGCTTGTCACACTCCACACCTCTTTGGTTACATGATAATGTATAAAGAGTTGATCCATTAACTTTGAATATTCCTCATAGACTATAATAATGATGCTTAAGCAATAGGCATGCAAATGCATTATAGCCATCATTGGCCAAGGCTAACGACAAATGTTTGAGCATAGTATTTAATTACATAGTATGAACATTGCAATAACATGGAAACCATGGTTAACATTATGGTGTAAGCAATATTAACTTTGCAGGAGAAAGGTTATGTCTAAAGAAAATTTATGATTGACCACCTTAAAACCATCAAGATTTTGACCGTTAAGAGGTTAGAACTTTAAAGGGGTTTCAAATGCTTGGGAAAAGCTTGTGTGTGGGAAAATCTCTGTGTAAGAATTCTTGTTTTAAAGATTATGCCCATTTCCTATTTAGAGGATTGACAATGGGATGAACATATCCTTGATGGTGTTCAATACGTCTCATGTTGGTACTTGATGTAGGGCATAGAAAAGGGTTAGTCCCAGAGCAAAGCCACCACTAGAGAAATGAGCTTCTTCATTGTCTTAATTTTGTGTTCTGTAAACTTGGTTACAATTTTTTTCGTTATTTGGTTCAACAAGAAGACAATGGTTTATGTGGGTATTCAACACCGTAGACTAGGTAGAACCTAATTAGCGTGACACCATCTAGGATGCTTATTAAATTCATAAAATCTTTAGTTCTACTTAGTTTTGCTTGCTTTACTCATTGTTGTGTTGTAGCATTCCAAGTTATTTCTGACCTTGGTTTGATCACATTCTTATCACATTTCTCTCATGTAGATCATTAGGATCTTTACATTATATGACTACAAAGCACATAGTGACCTATGATATATGTTCAGAAAACTAAAATTCAATAAGCATAAATGAAATGCATCCAAGACCAAATTATATAATGAAATGTGAAATGTAGAAGGGGTTTGGATCTTTCACTTTCTTTACAAATATATTACTATATTAATATAACAATAGATATAATAATTATTATATACTAACATCATTGATAAACATTAATCCTAAATCAAGATTATGCACTAATAATGAAAACACATTGCATACAAAAGAAGCAAATCAACCATGCTCCCATATCATGTAGTCCTTTTGCTTAACACCTACAACCCCTTAGAATATTGTATCCCTACAACGTGGCTCATATGCCACACTATGGATCATGCCACATGCCTCTAAAAGCCTTTGCCACAACACCACAACACCACAACACCATTGATATTCATGAACATACTAATGTTCCAACACTTGAAGTTCACAATATCATATAGCACGATAACACTTCACCATGGGAGACCTCGACACACTTGCTCTTATGAAAACATATCACGATAACACAATCACATAAAGAAAACCAAGATTGCATTGACAATGAGAAAGCAAAAAATTTCTTATATAGAGTTACAAGTTAGTTAAGGCAATCCACTATATGAATGTGAGATAGGCCAAAAAGCACACTAGAGTAAAATAAGACATAAAAATATAAATAATCTAAAGTCCAAGTGACTTTATTAATTCCTATGTGTAATATCTAATCAACTATTATAATATGATATTTTACTTTAACACCCTCTCTTAATGGTCAATCTACAACTACACCAAGCTTATCTTGGAATTTCATATATTTTTTAGGACCCAAAGGCTTGGTGAAAATGTTTGTAGTTTGGTCTTGTATGGGACAATACTGTAACTCAATAGATCCATCCTTTACAAGTCTAATGAAGTGGAAATGTATCTTAATATGTTGGGTACACACATGGAACACTGGATTCTTGGCTAGTTTGAACACCCCTTGATTATCACAGAGTAGGGGTGTTGGCTCTGTTTGTTTCATTTTCATGTCTGAAAGCATCCTCCTGAGCCAAGTTGCCTCAGAAACTCCTTTCACCGTTCCTCGATATTTAGTTTATGTCGATGAAAGGGCTCTTGCATCCTGCTTCTTACCGGTCCATGCCACTGCACCCATACTATGGTTGAAAACATATCCAAATGTTGATTTTCTATCATCCACATAACTTGCCCAATCTAAATCTATAAACCCACATAGCCCAGGGTCTTTGCTTCTGCTGTGTAGAATTCCAAAGTCAGTTGTTCCTTTCACATATCTCAACACTATATTTGCTACAGTCCAATGCTCTACCTTTAACACTGTCATAAATATGGAAATGAATCTCCCACCATAACTCAAATCAAGCCTAGTGGATGTAAGATATATCGATCTCTCCACTCGCTGCCTATAGACTGACTCATTCATTGCCTTAGATCTGGTCTTGGATGAAAGATTCAACCCTTTCTCCATAGATGTAGACCATATTTTGCAATATGTCATTTTGAATGTGTCAAACAAAATTTTGGCATATTTTGTTTGTGAGACAAAAATGCTACTACTTGTTTTCCAAACTTCTACACCTAGAAAATATTGTAGGAGGACTAAATCAATCATGTCAAAATATTTATTCATATTAGATTTGATTTTTTCAATAACACTTTCCTCATTACTTGTAATAATGATTCCATCTACATAAATGACTAGTATAATGATATAATTACTAATGCTTTCGACATATAGATTGGAATCTGAATGACTCCGTTGGAACTCTTGTTCATCCAAGTACTTGTCAATCTTAATGTACCATGGTTGAGGTGCCAATTTCAGGCCATGTAGAGCCTTCTTAAGTATGCAAACGAGATGCTCCTTTCCTAGAGATTGAAACCCATGTGGTTGATACGTGTATACCTATTCCTCCAAATCTCCATTAAGGAAGGCACTCTTCATGTACATTTGATGGACCTCCAGCCAAATTGTGCTTCCATAATTAGAACTAATAATATGGTGCTCATCTTTGTAGTAGGAGAAAAGGTTTCCTCATAGTCAATTCCTTCTTGTTGAGAGAACCCTTTTGCAACCAACTGTGTTTTGTACATTCCAAGCGTACCATTTTCCTTGTACTTGACCCTGTACACTCATTCAAAATAATGGGTTTTTTCCTTGGCGGAAGAGCCGTGAGATGCCAAGTATGATTTTTCATCAAATTATCATGTTCAACTACCATGGCCTTCTCCCATTTAGGTTTCTTTTTTCCCTCCTCAAACACCTATAGCTCATATACTTCTTGAACATTGGCTATTAGAACAAAGTTGACCGTATTAGGTTTCTTGCTCTAGTTTATTGATGATCATCCCCCAATCATTTCATTTGTTTGAACATATCCAATGGTGTTGTGCCACCACTTTGGTCTTTTCTTGGGATCTTCTCTATCAAATATTTCACCATGATCTAGGCTACTTGTATAAGATCCCAAAAACTCCTCATACTTAGAATCCTCCCCCCTTTCAGGTGGAGTTGCATGAAGCTTGATAGCTGAATCCTAAGCCACAATAGGTTGTTGTTATGGGTTTTTGATCTCTAAAGAATTCTAGAAAGGTCCAACTTCCTCATTAACTACAACATCTTTCCTAAATCTCAATTGCTTGGTGTTAACATCAACCAATTTATAGGCTTTATCATTGTCACTATACCCTGTGATCGTCAGTTTCTTTCTCTTAGGGTCTAACTCAATTTTCTTCTCATATGGAATCTAGACATAAGAAGTAGAACCAAAGACCTTAAGATGACTACTTCTGAGATTCCTCCCAGACCATGCTTCCTCGAGAGTCTTCTGCTTCACCACCATCGTTGGAGATCTCTTCAACATGTATACTATTGTGAACACTGTCTCAACCCAAAACTTGTTTGGAACACATATGTACTGCAACATACACCTAGACATCTGCGTGATTGTGTTCTTCTGCCTCTCAACCAGTCCATTTTGTTGTGGAGTGTAGGGTGTAGTGAACTATCTTTTAATCCCATGTTTATCAAAAAAATTGTTGAATTGTTTGGAAAATAATTCCCCACCATTATTAAACCTAAAAGTGGTAATGTGACAACCAAACTCTTTGTCTACTAAGGCTTTGAACTTTTTAAACTTATTAAACACATCATATTTCAGTTTCAAAAAATACATCCACATCTTCCTACTATAGTCATCAACAAAAATAAGGAAATACCTAGCACCGATGACATGTCATGTTCATTGGTCCACAAACATTTGCATGAACTAATTGAATGACCCTATTTTCTCTCCAAGCTTGTCATTCATCAAATGACACATTGTGCTACTTCCTTTCCTAGCAAGTTCCGCACACACCTTGAATCTGTTGCTAAGTATTAGGAAGTCCATCTACTGGATTCTCTTGAGCCAGCTGAGAGAGATAGGTCAAATTAAGGTGCCCATACTGTTGATGCCAAACTATAGTGTCTTATGTAGTCTTGACTACAAATTCATGCTCCTTGACCTATCCAATAGAACAATCCATGATCCTCCACACCAAGAGAAATGGTCTTTTTGGTTGCCTGGTCAAGTATATAGCATTTGTGATTGATAAAATTGACAACTAGATGGGGGCAATGCCTCATAATTTGACTCACTAAAAGTAGATTAAGCTCCATACCTAACACATAATACACAATGAGAAAAATCAATTTTTTTTTTTTTCCAAAGGAAATATACAAATTCCCTTTTCCAATTACTGTGTACTTTTCCCCACAACCGAAGATCACTAAATCCTTCAAGGAACATGCAATGTACTCTGTGAACAAATCCTTCCTATTGGTGAAATATCATGATGCAAATGAATCAATCTACCAAGCAGATGACTTGAGTTCATCTGCTTGCTTCTTGGCCATGAATGCAAAGAAGACTTACTCCTCTTCTATATACTTTGTGACATGAGCCTTCTATTGAGGAACTCCTTGGATGGTTTTTTTTATCAAACAACTTATTTCTGCGGTGCTTCTTCATATGGACCACCTTGCCACAATAGTGACAAGTGATGGTCTTCAGGCTCTTGGTTGCATCTTCGCATCTACCTTTCATCTTTTCCCATTTTCCTTTGTGTTTGAGATTGGCTGCAGATGCATGTTCTGAATCCCTCTGTTGCACTATTTCCACCAAATCGTTTCTTTGATTTGTCCCATTGTAAGAGCGTATTCCATATCTCATCAAACTACAGGTCAACATTCGTAGTGGTGATGTTCATGGTTTCAATAAAGTTCTCACAAACACGTGATGATATTTTCAACGTGATTACCACCATGTCATCCTCTTCCATCTTCCGACCAATGGTGGAAAACTATTCTATGATATCCTTGATCTTGAGTAAATGATCTTGTAATGATGCACTCTCATCCATTGTGATCGAAAACAACATATTATTCAAGAAGAAGGCTCTACCCTTGCCTGAAGTCTCATGCAAATCTTTCAAATGCTTCCATATCTTTGTTGAAGTCTTCTTTTTTTGGACCTTAGGAATCATTTCGCCAGTCACAGATATATATTAAGCAACATTATTGTTTCTCTATCTCACTAATCAAACTTATCTTGGTATTTGTTTGCAACTTGTGGTTGGGTATCACTACCTAGGATAATAGTATTCAAGAACATGTACTAAAAAATGGCCAACATACATTGCTTCCATGTTTTGTAATTCTTTCCATAGAACCTTTGGTTTCCTTCCAACATGATGTTGGGAAAAGAGGCCATAGATACAAGTAAAAAAATGCAGAAAAAATAAACTAAAACAGAGAAAAATACTCATTTTCCCTCCCTCAATCTNCAATGATGGAAGAATATCAATCCATCATGATGTATGAGAAATTGTGCCTAGACCTGAAGGAAAGTCTGTAGTAACTTCAAAATGGGTTTACAAGATAAAGCATGCAGTAGATGGGAGTATCGATAAATACAAAGCAAGATTCATGGCTAGATGGTTCTCCCAACAGGAGGGAGAAGACTATGATGAGATGTTTGCTCCAGTTGCCAGATATACCTCTATTAGAGCCATCATATCTCTTGCAGCATCTGACATGAGTTGGAGTTTACATCAGATGGATGTAAAGACTGCTTTTCTCAATGGAGTAACTGAGGAAGAAGTATACATAGAGCAACCTCAAGGTTTTGAGGTACACTTGAGAGAAACCCATGTATGCATATTAAAGAAGGCCTTGTATGGACTCAAGCAAGCTCCAAGGGCTTGGTATGCACGAATTGACAGTTACTTGATGAGACTTGGATTTTCCAAGAGCTACACTGATCTAAACCTTTATTACAAAGTTGTGAATGATGCACATGTGATCCTACTACTATATGTTGATTTGTTTCTGACAGGTGCAGAGCCTCTCATTATTCAGTGTAAGAGGGAGTTAGCTTCTGAATTCGATATGACAGATCTTGTTCTCATGCATTATTATTTGGGACTAGAAGTATGGCAGAAGCGTGGTGAAATCTTCCTAGGGCAAGGGGAATATGTTGTAAAGATCCTTAAGAAGTTTGGGATGATGGATTGCAAATCCATGGCAACTCCCATCGTGACAAATTTGAGGAAGTTGAGAGACTCTGATTCTGATCCAGTACACTTGTCTATGTACTGACAATTGATTGGCTCATTGATGTATTTGGTTAATACTCGACCGAACATTTTCTTTGCAGTGAACACGTTGAGCTAGTTCTAGGTAGAACCTAGACATGAGCACTGGATAGTTGCAAAGCAGATTTTGAGATACCTTCGTGGGATGCTAAATTATGGTTTGAGATATGTCTCAAACAATGACGTACAATTGCATGGATTTATTGATTCAGATTGGGTGGGGAGTGTAGATGACAAAGACTACTTATGGGATATGTTTCAGTTTGGGCTCTGCTATGATATCATGGGCTAGAAGGAAACAAAAGTCTGTTTCACTCAACACTGCATAAGTAGAGTTTATTGCAGCTTATGATTCTTGTACAGAAGTAGTATGGCTCCATAAGATGGTTTTTGGACTATTTGATCAGGGGTTGGATTCGACCGTGATATATTGTGATAATGAGAACTGTGTGAAGCTTTCAGAGAACCTCGTTTTCCATGATAGGTCGAAGCACATTGAGATCAAGTACTATTTTATCCGTGATAAAGTCTAGAAGGGAGAACTAGTTATCCAATACATCTCCACTGATGAGAAGAAAACTGTATTTTGACAAAGCCCATGTCCAAGATAAAGTTTACATACTTGAGGGACAAGCTGAGACTTGTGGAGATTGCTTCCTTGGTTGAGAGGGAGTGCTGATCTGTATCATGCTAGTACAACTTAGATACGATGCTTCAACATCATGCTAGTACAACTTAGATATGATACAAATGTCTTGAGACACATCATGATAGTACATCTTAGATATGATGCATTAGCATCATGCTAGTACAACTTAGAGATGATGCATATGCCCGAGTCACATCATGCTAGTACAACTTAGAGATGATGCATATGCCTGAGTCACGTCATGCTAGTACAAGTTAGATACGATGTAGTAACATCATGCTAGTACAACTTAGAGATGATGCAGATGACTCACATCATGCCAGTACAACTTAGAGATGGTGCATTGACACCATGCTAGTACGACTTAGAAATGATGCACATACATTGATCTACATCATGCCAGTACAACTTAGATATGATGCATTCACATCATGCTAGTACGACTTAGAGATGATGTAAACGATACTCCACATCATGCTAGTACAACTTAGATATGATGCACTCACATCATTCTAATACGACTTAGAGATGATACAGTGGAGATAATGGTCCTTATAGCCCACTGCGGGGCATTCAACATCTGTTGGGACAATGATTCTTCTAGGACATATGTCCGGATTAGAAGAATGGTCCATGTATCACTTTGTTGAGTGAGCGACTTATGCGAGACACTTTGTTGAGTGCACTAAGTCCAACACATGACTTATTTAACATCATGCCTGATTACTCAGATGGAGTATGGTCTCGAGAGATGATGCAAACGATGATATGATTTGATGACCAAGAGACTATTGTACTGTATGGTGATAGCTTGTGTAGCTATTAGTTGATTGCAGTGGATACTTTGTGTCTCTAAACAATAGCTATGTACTATTGTGGTGGATGTGTTCCAATGGTAGTGACTATAAGTCACTAGATAGTAGATGTGCGCTACTAGGAGTGGTTGTGTACCACTGGATAGTAGTTGTGTACTACTATGGATCGAAACTGTTGTGATCTATTGGATGGAATTATAGTTACTATGTACTACTACCTGATTGCAATGGGGACTACTGATAATGTTGAAGGTGTTTCCTAAGTTGGTGTGCCAACCAGTAATGTTGGAGGTGATTTCCAACTAGATGGATAGTGATGATGATGCTCATGACTTGATCTATGTGATCATGAGATAGCCTGTGTGACTATGATGATGCTACCTGTAGAATGGTCTGCAAGACTATGTGAGCCTTTCCCATACCATTTGAAATGGATGGATGTGTTTTGACCATTATAGTTAAGACCTTCCTAGCTAGGAGGGAGTGTTGATATCATGGTAGTTGCAGGAGGTATCAACCTCCATGTGTAACCTTCGGCTAGAATAGAATATTCCAGAAGCAAGAGAAATCCTAAACAAATGTGTAAAAACCCTAGAAGACAAGTCGGCTTAGTAGAATAAATTATATTAAAGTACTACCCACCATAAAAAGAATCCGGCCTAGAAAGGTGACAAGGAGCACTATAAACAGGAGGTGCTTGAGCTCATTTGTATTCACTCACCTCTACTCACTCTCTCAAGTATAGTGCAAGTTTGGAGCTGCAACTGCAAGAATTTAAGGTGGATCTTTTGGGGTGATTCTTGGTCTCTCTCTCTAGCGCTATCTAGCATAAGATATGCACCCTACCTTCTAGACTCTAGTATCTCTTGGTGGTATTCTTGGTGACATTATTGGTGGTATTATGATATTCTTGGTTCTATTCTTGGTAAGTGCAACTACAACTGATGCAATTGAGTATTTTTCTTGTTCTGTGGTTTTGGGATTTTTTTCCTGGTGCGCTATCTTTGGAGAAAGATGCTCTCTCTTGGTTATCTGTTGGTTCTAGTGCTGCTTCCAGAATCATTCTACATAGCAAAGGTTATGGTGCTCGTGGATGTGTGCCTATGGTTGGGTGACAATATTGTGATATTGTCTATGGTTAAACGAGGACATCAAATATTTTAACAATAAATTCCCTTCATACAAAAATTTCATGCCAAAATGGCCAACCAATCCATATGCTTTCGAAGTGTCTTGATAACAAGTAACTTAGAAAATGTACTTGGAAGAGAGGCTCCATAGACCTCTATCTAGGGTTTCCTCCATGTCCAACTCATCTTCTTCCAGATCCATTGCTTCCTTTGTTAAGGACTCTGCCTTTGTGTTTAGTGCTCTATAAACATGAGTGAAAGATACATTGCTAAATCTGTGAATATTATCCTTTATCTTTCTCACGCTCACTTGGTGATGAATGTTGTTAACTTGCATGGTGCCTTGTACAAGCCTATAATCATTTTGGAGTCTCCATATACATCCAATGTTTATACCTCTCTCTTTAGGGCTAGATTTAATAAGGTGTCTATGCCATTAATTCTACCAAATTGCTTTTGCCCTTGTGTAGGGCTAGTTTGAAGGTGATCCTTAAGTTGTTTTGGGGAAGGAGCCATCCTCTTGATCCACTCAAGCTTGGGTTTTCCTTGTCCACACTGTTGAAAAGGACTTGAACTCGAGGAAACTATTTAAAAGGTGATTTTAGGACTTGAGGGCATCTTCCTTTCTACATAATCGTTCTTGGTGGCACACTGGGTTTTAATCAATAAAAACTCTTCTTGGGTTGAGATATTTACCTTGAAAGATGGAGTTGCGGGCTAACCAGATTGACCATACAACCAGAAGGGAAAAACCTTGGTCCTCATGCTTTGTTTATCTAATCCAATTCTCCAAGGCTTGGTTCAAGTCTTGGACCCCATAAGAGTGACTATGCCTGGGTAGTCTTGCTTGTCACACTCCACACCTCTTTGGTTACATGATAATGTATAAAGAGTTGATCCATTAACTTTGAATATTCCTCATAGACTATAATAATGATGCTTAAGCAATAGGCATGCAAATGCATTATAGCCATCATTGGCCAAGGCTAACGACAAATGTTTGAGCATAGTATTTAATTACATAGTATGAACATTGCAATAACATGGAAACCATGGTTAACATTATGGTGTAAGCAATATTAACTTTGCAGGAGAAAGGTTATGTCTAAAGAAAATTTATGATTGACCACCTTAAAACCATCAAGATTTTGACCGTTAAGAGGTTAGAACTTTAAAGGGGTTTCAAATGCTTGGGAAAAGCTTGTGTGTGGGAAAATCTCTGTGTAAGAATTCTTGTTTTAAAGATTATGCCCATTTCCTATTTAGAGGATTGACAATGGGATGAACATATCCTTGATGGTGTTCAATACGTCTCATGTTGGTACTTGATGTAGGGCATAGAAAAGGGTTAGTCCCAGAGCAAAGCCACCACTAGAGAAATGAGCTTCTTCATTGTCTTAATTTTGTGTTCTGTAAACTTGGTTACAATTTTTTTCGTTATTTGGTTCAACAAGAAGACAATGGTTTATGTGGGTATTCAACACCGTAGACTAGGTAGAACCTAATTAGCGTGACACCATCTAGGATGCTTATTAAATTCATAAAATCTTTAGTTCTACTTAGTTTTGCTTGCTTTACTCATTGTTGTGTTGTAGCATTCCAAGTTATTTCTGACCTTGGTTTGATCACATTCTTATCACATTTCTCTCATGTAGATCATTAGGATCTTTACATTATATGACTACAAAGCACATAGTGACCTATGATATATGTTCAGAAAACTAAAATTCAATAAGCATAAATGAAATGCATCCAAGACCAAATTATATAATGAAATGTGAAATGTAGAAGGGGTTTGGATCTTTCACTTTCTTTACAAATATATTACTATATTAATATAACAATAGATATAATAATTATTATATACTAACATCATTGATAAACATTAATCCTAAATCAAGATTATGCACTAATAATGAAAACACATTGCATACAAAAGAAGCAAATCAACCATGCTCCCATATCATGTAGTCCTTTTGCTTAACACCTACAACCCCTTAGAATATTGTATCCCTACAACGTGGCTCATATGCCACACTATGGATCATGCCACATGCCTCTAAAAGCCTTTGCCACAACACCACAACACCACAACACCATTGATATTCATGAACATACTAATGTTCCAACACTTGAAGTTCACAATATCATATAGCACGATAACACTTCACCATGGGAGACCTCGACACACTTGCTCTTATGAAAACATATCACGATAACACAATCACATAAAGAAAACCAAGATTGCATTGACAATGAGAAAGCAAAAAATTTCTTATATAGAGTTACAAGTTAGTTAAGGCAATCCACTATATGAATGTGAGATAGGCCAAAAAGCACACTAGAGTAAAATAAGACATAAAAATATAAATAATCTAAAGTCCAAGTGACTTTATTAATTCCTATGTGTAATATCTAATCAACTATTATAATATGATATTTTACTTTAACACCCTCTCTTAATGGTCAATCTACAACTACACCAAGCTTATCTTGGAATTTCATATATTTTTTAGGACCCAAAGGCTTGGTGAAAATGTTTGTAGTTTGGTCTTGTATGGGACAATACTGTAACTCAATAGATCCATCCTTTACAAGTCTAATGAAGTGGAAATGTATCTTAATATGTTGGGTACACACATGGAACACTGGATTCTTGGCTAGTTTGAACACCCCTTGATTATCACAGAGTAGGGGTGTTGGCTCTGTTTGTTTCATTTTCATGTCTGAAAGCATCCTCCTGAGCCAAGTTGCCTCAGAAACTCCTTTCACCGTTCCTCGATATTTAGTTTATGTCGATGAAAGGGCTCTTGCATGCTGCTTCTTACCGGTCCATGCCACTGCACCCATACTAAGGTTGAAAACATATCCAAATGTTGATTTTCTATCATCCACATAACTTGCCCAATCTAAATCTATAAAACCACATAGCCCAGGGTCTTTGCTTCTGCTGTGTAAAATTCCAAAGTCAATTGTTCCTTTCACACATCTCAACACTATTTTTTCTACAGTCCAATGCTCTACCTTTAACACTATCATAAATATGGAAATGAAGCTCCCACCATAACTCAAATCAAGCCTAGTGGCTGTAAGATATATCGATCTCTCCACTCGCTGCCTATAGACTGACTCATTCACTGCCTTAGATCTGGTCTTGGTTGAAAGATTCAACCCTTTCTCCATAGATGTAGACCATATTTTGCAATATGTCATTTTGAATCTGTCAAACAAAATTTTGGCANGGCTCTGTTTGTTTCATTTTCATGTCTGAAAGCATCCTCCTGAGCCAAGTTGCCTCAGAAACTCCTTTCACCGTTCCTCGATATTTAGTTTATGTCGATGAAAGGGCTCTTGCATCCTGCTTCTTACCGGTCCATGCCACTGCACCCATACTATGGTTGAAAACATATCCAAATGTTGATTTTCTATCATCCACATAACTTGCCCAATCTAAATCTATAAACCCACATAGCCCAGGGTCTTTGCTTCTGCTGTGTAGAATTCCAAAGTCAGTTGTTCCTTTCACATATCTCAACACTATATTTGCTACAGTCCAATGCTCTACCTTTAACACTGTCATAAATATGGAAATGAATCTCCCACCATAACTCAAATCAAGCCTAGTGGATGTAAGATATATCGATCTCTCCACTCGCTGCCTATAGACTGACTCATTCATTGCCTTAGATCTGGTCTTGGATGAAAGATTCAACCCTTTCTCCATAGATGTAGACCATATTTTGCAATATGTCATTTTGAATGTGTCAAACAAAATTTTGGCATATTTTGTTTGTGAGACAAAAATGCTACTACTTGTTTTCCAAACTTCTACACCTAGAAAATATTGTAGGAGGACTAAATCAATCATGTCAAAATATTTATTCATATTAGATTTGATTTTTTCAATAACACTTTCCTCATTACTTGTAATAATGATTCCATCTACATAAATGACTAGTATAATGATATAATTACTAATGCTTTCGACATATAGATTGGAATCTGAATGACTCCGTTGGAACTCTTGTTCATCCAAGTACTTGTCAATCTTAATGTACCATGGTTGAGGTGCCAATTTCAGGCCATGTAGAGCCTTCTTAAGTATGCAAACGAGATGCTCCTTTCCTAGAGATTGAAACCCATGTGGTTGATACGTGTATACCTATTCCTCCAAATCTCCATTAAGGAAGGCACTCTTCATGTACATTTGATGGACCTCCAGCCAAATTGTGCTTCCATAATTAGAACTAATAATATGGTGCTCATCTTTGTAGTAGGAGAAAAGGTTTCCTCATAGTCAATTCCTTCTTGTTGAGAGAACCCTTTTGCAACCAACTGTGTTTTGTACATTCCAAGCGTACCATTTTCCTTGTACTTGACCCTGTACACTCATTCAAAATAATGGGTTTTTTCCTTGGCGGAAGAGCCGTGAGATGCCAAGTATGATTTTTCATCAAATTATCATGTTCAACTACCATGGCCTTCTCCCATTTAGGTTTCTTTTTTCCCTCCTCAAACACCTATAGCTCATATACTTCTTGAACATTGGCTATTAGAACAAAGTTGACCGTATTAGGTTTCTTGCTCTAGTTTATTGATGATCATCCCCCAATCATTTCATTTGTTTGAACATATCCAATGGTGTTGTGCCACCACTTTGGTCTTTTCTTGGGATCTTCTCTATCAAATATTTCACCATGATCTAGGCTACTTGTATAAGATCCCAAAAACTCCTCATACTTAGAATCCTCCCCCCTTTCAGGTGGAGTTGCATGAAGCTTGATAGCTGAATCCTAAGCCACAATAGGTTGTTGTTATGGGTTTTTGATCTCTAAAGAATTCTAGAAAGGTCCAACTTCCTCATTAACTACAACATCTTTCCTAAATCTCAATTGCTTGGTGTTAACATCAACCAATTTATAGGCTTTATCATTGTCACTATACCCTGTGATCGTCAGTTTCTTTCTCTTAGGGTCTAACTCAATTTTCTTCTCATATGGAATCTAGACATAAGAAGTAGAACCAAAGACCTTAAGATGACTACTTCTGAGATTCCTCCCAGACCATGCTTCCTCGAGAGTCTTCTGCTTCACCACCATCGTTGGAGATCTCTTCAACATGTATACTATTGTGAACACTGTCTCAACCCAAAACTTGTTTGGAACACATATGTACTGCAACATACACCTAGACATCTGCGTGATTGTGTTCTTCTGCCTCTCAACCAGTCCATTTTGTTGTGGAGTGTAGGGTGTAGTGAACTATCTTTTAATCCCATGTTTATCAAAAAAATTGTTGAATTGTTTGGAAAATAATTCCCCACCATTATTAAACCTAAAAGTGGTAATGTGACAACCAAACTCTTTGTCTACTAAGGCTTTGAACTTTTTAAACTTATTAAACACATCATATTTCAGTTTCAAAAAATACATCCACATCTTCCTACTATAGTCATCAACAAAAATAAGGAAATACCTAGCACCGATGACATGTCATGTTCATTGGTCCACAAACATTTGCATGAACTAATTGAATGACCCTATTTTCTCTCCAAGCTTGTCATTCATCAAATGACACATTGTGCTACTTCCTTTCCTAGCAAGTTCCGCACACACCTTGAATCTGTTGCTAAGTATTAGGAAGTCCATCTACTGGATTCTCTTGAGCCAGCTGAGAGAGATAGGTCAAATTAAGGTGCCCATACTGTTGATGCCAAACTATAGTGTCTTATGTAGTCTTGACTACAAATTCATGCTCCTTGACCTATCCAATAGAACAATCCATGATCCTCCACACCAAGAGAAATGGTCTTTTTGGTTGCCTGGTCAAGTATATAGCATTTGTGATTGATAAAATTGACAACTAGATGGGGGCAATGCCTCATAATTTGACTCACTAAAAGTAGATTAAGCTCCATACCTAACACATAATACACAATGAGAAAAATCAATTTTTTTTTTTTTCCAAAGGAAATATACAAATTCCCTTTTCCAATTACTGTGTACTTTTCCCCACAACCGAAGATCACTAAATCCTTCAAGGAACATGCAATGTACTCTGTGAACAAATCCTTCCTATTGGTGAAATATCATGATGCAAATGAATCAATCTACCAAGCAGATGACTTGAGTTCATCTGCTTGCTTCTTGGCCATGAATGCAAAGAAGACTTACTCCTCTTCTATATACTTTGTGACATGAGCCTTCTATTGAGGAACTCCTTGGATGGTTTTTTTTATCAAACAACTTATTTCTGCGGTGCTTCTTCATATGGACCACCTTGCCACAATAGTGACAAGTGATGGTCTTCAGGCTCTTGGTTGCATCTTCGCATCTACCTTTCATCTTTTCCCATTTTCCTTTGTGTTTGAGATTGGCTGCAGATGCATGTTCTGAATCCCTCTGTTGCACTATTTCCACCAAATCGTTTCTTTGATTTGTCCCATTGTAAGAGCGTATTCCATATCTCATCAAACTACAGGTCAACATTCGTAGTGGTGATGTTCATGGTTTCAATAAAGTTCTCACAAACACGTGATGATATTTTCAACGTGATTACCACCATGTCATCCTCTTCCATCTTCCGACCAATGGTGGAAAACTATTCTATGATATCCTTGATCTTGAGTAAATGATCTTGTAATGATGCACTCTCATCCATTGTGATCGAAAACAACATATTATTCAAGAAGAAGGCTCTACCCTTGCCTGAAGTCTCATGCAAATCTTTCAAATGCTTCCATATCTTTGTTGAAGTCTTCTTTTTTTGGACCTTAGGAATCATTTCGCCAGTCACAGATATATATTAAGCAACATTATTGTTTCTCTATCTCACTAATCAAACTTATCTTGGTATTTGTTTGCAACTTGTGGTTGGGTATCACTACCTAGGATAATAGTATTCAAGAACATGTACTAAAAAATGGCCAACATACATTGCTTCCATGTTTTGTAATTCTTTCCATAGAACCTTTGGTTTCCTTCCAACATGATGTTGGGAAAAGAGGCCATAGATACAAGTAAAAAAATGCAGAAAAAATAAACTAAAACAGAGAAAAATACTCATTTTCCCTCCCTCAATCTACAATCCTTGAGTAAGAACACCTGGATACTAACTTTAAAATGTTGTAGCAACCACCTGTTTCTAAAAAACACATAGATTTCTAATAAATATGCCCAAAAATACACAAATTTTTCCAAATCTACTTAGAAATAACCCAATAAACCATAGATCTACTCTCAAACCGTTGAAAAACATAGAGCTTGCTAGATCTTCTCTCAATCAATGCCAAATCAATCAATTTCTACTTGGATATGCTGAAAAATAATAAATAGACAACCAATTCTGTTGAATTTCCTTAACCCCAACTATCTGACAGATTATTACGTAGTAATTTCCTTGTTGTAAATTAATTGCAACTTATTGAAGAAAATACACAACTGAAATTTTAACTAGTAAATAAATAAATCAACGAAAGCAAGCTAGAAAACAAATCTCACACCAGACATAGAAAAATATGCCCTTCAAATAATATTTTAATTAATAACAAATCCAACCTCACGAGGGCTCCCTTACAGGGAAAATGGCCCACTAAAGAAAAATACAAGTACAACAAACCTGAAAAAACCCTCTGCTGCAGATTTCCCTTGTACAACCCTATACTTACGGCTTGTACGAATCTATATGTTACCTTCGCCACTTGATCAACGCGTATGTACACGCCCTGAGCACTTATCTCACGCGTATGTACATTCCCGAGATAACTATTTCACGCGTATGTACATGCCTGAGATAATTTGATCACACATATGTATGTGCCTGAGTTAACTGGCTCGCGTGTACATACGTGCTTGAGCTAACTGATTTGCGTGGATGACACTATCCGCGATCCTGTACGCTTCATACATGTGGTTGTCCCTGCTGCATGCTACCCAGATTTGTCTTGCAACTGTCCTGCTGCCCAAATTTGTCTGCGACTACCTTCTTTCCCTCTTTCTTGCTATGGACTTGATCTCTAGATGAAATTCCTTCTCCCCCTATGTTGATATCTCCTTAAATCACAACCCTTCATNGGCTCTGTTTGTTTCATTTTCATGTCTGAAAGCATCCTCCTGAGCCAAGTTGCCTCAGAAACTCCTTTCACCGTTCCTCGATATTTAGTTTATGTCGATGAAAGGGCTCTTGCATCCTGCTTCTTACCGGTCCATGCCACTGCACCCATACTATGGTTGAAAACATATCCAAATGTTGATTTTCTATCATCCACATAACTTGCCCAATCTAAATCTATAAACCCACATAGCCCAGGGTCTTTGCTTCTGCTGTGTAGAATTCCAAAGTCAGTTGTTCCTTTCACATATCTCAACACTATATTTGCTACAGTCCAATGCTCTACCTTTAACACTGTCATAAATATGGAAATGAATCTCCCACCATAACTCAAATCAAGCCTAGTGGATGTAAGATATATCGATCTCTCCACTCGCTGCCTATAGACTGACTCATTCATTGCCTTAGATCTGGTCTTGGATGAAAGATTCAACCCTTTCTCCATAGATGTAGACCATATTTTGCAATATGTCATTTTGAATGTGTCAAACAAAATTTTGGCATATTTTGTTTGTGAGACAAAAATGCTACTACTTGTTTTCCAAACTTCTACACCTAGAAAATATTGTAGGAGGACTAAATCAATCATGTCAAAATATTTATTCATATTAGATTTGATTTTTTCAATAACACTTTCCTCATTACTTGTAATAATGATTCCATCTACATAAATGACTAGTATAATGATATAATTACTAATGCTTTCGACATATAGATTGGAATCTGAATGACTCCGTTGGAACTCTTGTTCATCCAAGTACTTGTCAATCTTAATGTACCATGGTTGAGGTGCCAATTTCAGGCCATGTAGAGCCTTCTTAAGTATGCAAACGAGATGCTCCTTTCCTAGAGATTGAAACCCATGTGGTTGATACGTGTATACCTATTCCTCCAAATCTCCATTAAGGAAGGCACTCTTCATGTACATTTGATGGACCTCCAGCCAAATTGTGCTTCCATAATTAGAACTAATAATATGGTGCTCATCTTTGTAGTAGGAGAAAAGGTTTCCTCATAGTCAATTCCTTCTTGTTGAGAGAACCCTTTTGCAACCAACTGTGTTTTGTACATTCCAAGCGTACCATTTTCCTTGTACTTGACCCTGTACACTCATTCAAAATAATGGGTTTTTTCCTTGGCGGAAGAGCCGTGAGATGCCAAGTATGATTTTTCATCAAATTATCATGTTCAACTACCATGGCCTTCTCCCATTTAGGTTTCTTTTTTCCCTCCTCAAACACCTATAGCTCATATACTTCTTGAACATTGGCTATTAGAACAAAGTTGACCGTATTAGGTTTCTTGCTCTAGTTTATTGATGATCATCCCCCAATCATTTCATTTGTTTGAACATATCCAATGGTGTTGTGCCACCACTTTGGTCTTTTCTTGGGATCTTCTCTATCAAATATTTCACCATGATCTAGGCTACTTGTATAAGATCCCAAAAACTCCTCATACTTAGAATCCTCCCCCCTTTCAGGTGGAGTTGCATGAAGCTTGATAGCTGAATCCTAAGCCACAATAGGTTGTTGTTATGGGTTTTTGATCTCTAAAGAATTCTAGAAAGGTCCAACTTCCTCATTAACTACAACATCTTTCCTAAATCTCAATTGCTTGGTGTTAACATCAACCAATTTATAGGCTTTATCATTGTCACTATACCCTGTGATCGTCAGTTTCTTTCTCTTAGGGTCTAACTCAATTTTCTTCTCATATGGAATCTAGACATAAGAAGTAGAACCAAAGACCTTAAGATGACTACTTCTGAGATTCCTCCCAGACCATGCTTCCTCGAGAGTCTTCTGCTTCACCACCATCGTTGGAGATCTCTTCAACATGTATACTATTGTGAACACTGTCTCAACCCAAAACTTGTTTGGAACACATATGTACTGCAACATACACCTAGACATCTGCGTGATTGTGTTCTTCTGCCTCTCAACCAGTCCATTTTGTTGTGGAGTGTAGGGTGTAGTGAACTATCTTTTAATCCCATGTTTATCAAAAAAATTGTTGAATTGTTTGGAAAATAATTCCCCACCATTATTAAACCTAAAAGTGGTAATGTGACAACCAAACTCTTTGTCTACTAAGGCTTTGAACTTTTTAAACTTATTAAACACATCATATTTCAGTTTCAAAAAATACATCCACATCTTCCTACTATAGTCATCAACAAAAATAAGGAAATACCTAGCACCGATGACATGTCATGTTCATTGGTCCACAAACATTTGCATGAACTAATTGAATGACCCTATTTTCTCTCCAAGCTTGTCATTCATCAAATGACACATTGTGCTACTTCCTTTCCTAGCAAGTTCCGCACACACCTTGAATCTGTTGCTAAGTATTAGGAAGTCCATCTACTGGATTCTCTTGAGCCAGCTGAGAGAGATAGGTCAAATTAAGGTGCCCATACTGTTGATGCCAAACTATAGTGTCTTATGTAGTCTTGACTACAAATTCATGCTCCTTGACCTATCCAATAGAACAATCCATGATCCTCCACACCAAGAGAAATGGTCTTTTTGGTTGCCTGGTCAAGTATATAGCATTTGTGATTGATAAAATTGACAACTAGATGGGGGCAATGCCTCATAATTTGACTCACTAAAAGTAGATTAAGCTCCATACCTAACACATAATACACAATGAGAAAAATCAATTTTTTTTTTTTTCCAAAGGAAATATACAAATTCCCTTTTCCAATTACTGTGTACTTTTCCCCACAACCGAAGATCACTAAATCCTTCAAGGAACATGCAATGTACTCTGTGAACAAATCCTTCCTATTGGTGAAATATCATGATGCAAATGAATCAATCTACCAAGCAGATGACTTGAGTTCATCTGCTTGCTTCTTGGCCATGAATGCAAAGAAGACTTACTCCTCTTCTATATACTTTGTGACATGAGCCTTCTATTGAGGAACTCCTTGGATGGTTTTTTTTATCAAACAACTTATTTCTGCGGTGCTTCTTCATATGGACCACCTTGCCACAATAGTGACAAGTGATGGTCTTCAGGCTCTTGGTTGCATCTTCGCATCTACCTTTCATCTTTTCCCATTTTCCTTTGTGTTTGAGATTGGCTGCAGATGCATGTTCTGAATCCCTCTGTTGCACTATTTCCACCAAATCGTTTCTTTGATTTGTCCCATTGTAAGAGCGTATTCCATATCTCATCAAACTACAGGTCAACATTCGTAGTGGTGATGTTCATGGTTTCAATAAAGTTCTCACAAACACGTGATGATATTTTCAACGTGATTACCACCATGTCATCCTCTTCCATCTTCCGACCAATGGTGGAAAACTATTCTATGATATCCTTGATCTTGAGTAAATGATCTTGTAATGATGCACTCTCATCCATTGTGATCGAAAACAACATATTATTCAAGAAGAAGGCTCTACCCTTGCCTGAAGTCTCATGCAAATCTTTCAAATGCTTCCATATCTTTGTTGAAGTCTTCTTTTTTTGGACCTTAGGAATCATTTCGCCAGTCACAGATATATATTAAGCAACATTATTGTTTCTCTATCTCACTAATCAAACTTATCTTGGTATTTGTTTGCAACTTGTGGTTGGGTATCACTACCTAGGATAATAGTATTCAAGAACATGTACTAAAAAATGGCCAACATACATTGCTTCCATGTTTTGTAATTCTTTCCATAGAACCTTTGGTTTCCTTCCAACATGATGTTGGGAAAAGAGGCCATAGATACAAGTAAAAAAATGCAGAAAAAATAAACTAAAACAGAGAAAAATACTCATTTTCCCTCCCTCAATCTGCAATCCTTGAGTAAGAACACCTGGATACTAACTTTAAAATGTTGTAGCAACCACCTGTTTCTAAAAAACACATAGATTTCTAATAAATATGCCCAAAAATAAACAAATTTTTCCAAATCTACTTAGAAATAACCCAATAAACCATAGATCTACTCTCAAACCATTGAAAAACATAGAGCTTGCTAGATCTTCTCTCAATCAATGCCAAATCAATCAATTTCTACTTGGATATGATGAAAAATAATAAATAGACAACCAATTCTGTTGAATTTCCTTAACCCCAACTATCTGACAGATTATTATGTAGTAATTTCCTTCTTGTAAATTAATTGCAACTTATCGAAGAAAATACACAACTGAAATTTTAACTAGTAAATAAATAAATCAACGAAAGCAAGCTAGAAAACAAATCTCACACCACACATAGAAAACTATGCCCTTCAAATAATATTTTAATTAATAACGAATCCAACCTCACGAGGGCTCCCTACAGGGAAAATGGCCCACTAAAGAAAAATACAAGTACAACAAACCTGAAAAAACCCTCTGCTGCAGATTTCCCTTGTACAACCCTATACTTACAGCTTGTACGAATATATATGTTACCTTCGCCACCTGCTCAATGCGTATGTACACGCCCTGAGCACTTATCTCACGCGTATGTACATTCCCGAGATAACTGTTTCACGTGTATGTACATGCCTGAGATACTTCGATCACACATATGTATGTGCCTGAGTTAACTGGCTCGCGTGCACGTATGTGCTTGAGCTAACTGATTCGCGTGGACGACACTATCCGCGATCCTGTACGCTTCGTACCTGTGGTTGTCTCTGCTGCATGCTACCCAGATTTGTCTTGCAGCTGTCCTACTGCCCAAATTTGTCTGCGACTACCTTCTTTCCCTCTTTCTTGCTATGGACTTGATCTCTAGATGAAATTCCTTCTCCCCCTATGTTGATATCTCCTTAAATCACAACCCTTCATGATTCAATCCTTGAGAAAAAATCCTTTTTTTCTCTCTCTATGAGTAACCAACTCCAATATATGTCCAAGGAACATGTCTTCTCTTCTCACATTGGTTTCCTTTTAAAATATTGAGTTATACCCTAACCCTAATCTCCAAAGTGAATGATTGAGATTAGATCTCACCTCACTTGAGATCAATGACTAAGATTCATTTATTTCACTAATGCTAATAACTTTAGCATTTCATTAAATTAAACTCAATTACTTATAAAAAAACATTCACTTTAATAATTCCTTTAATTCAAGTGAATTTCCAAAGTTCTTACATGTATTAATGACCACTTCCACATGTTAGACATAAACCAATGTGGAAGTACCTGTCCGATGCTATAAACAAAAACAAATTCTTCCATATTTACGAATCTGGGCATCAATTTAAGTAATAACAGAACGAATCTGCTCCAAAATCATCTAGATTGTGTTATGTATATAAAAATAAGATAGGCATAATAAAATATAATAGTAAACATTTATAACTAATAAATAAATAAATAGATAAAAAAGACACCTTTTCATAAAGAGGCAAAGAGGCATCCCGTAGACTATATTTATAATTGAGACCTATTCATTTTAAACATCATTCTTATTCATTCTATCAATCAAATATTTTATTTTATCTTATATATTAAGTAAATTATCGAACGTTTCCACTACATTGGTATTAAATCCCATGGTATTTCTTAAACCACTTCGTAAAATTATTTTTTACCCATCCGTAAAAAAATTTGAAAATTTACTAACTTGGTAAAAAACCATTATATATAAAAAGGTCAAGTCAACTTTTTTATATACCCTTTATAAGGTGAATTAAAAGTGAGTTCTACAAAGAAAAAGGCTAACCCCAAGATGGTTAACAATGATGAGTTACATGCAGATCTAAACTGATGTAGAGATGAAGTCAATAGCATAAGACATTGTCTTGGTAATGTTGAGAAGGGACAAAAGGAATTAGGAGAAGGAAAAAAAGAGTTGGGAAAAACACAA
>JZKD02S0454012.1:0-28536 GCA_000966675.3 Picea glauca
ACTTCCATTGCCTTCGAGTTGTAGTCCTTTTTACAATGCCCAACTTACCGCATTTCCAACATCTTCTTGTCGATTTAACCAGGGATTTAGATCTACCCTCTGACTTAGACTTTCTACCAAAGAATTTTCCTTTATATCTGTCAACCGCTCAACTTTTCACCATTATATCATCTTTAATCGATCCTTCCATGTTCTTTCATCTCATTTCTTTTGAAAATAGGGATACAACCACATCTAATGGCATCTTGGCGTACATGAAGGTACCCAAAGGAGTAGTAAAGGCAGTTTTTTCTTGGTCATCAGGGTGTACAGAAACCTGATTATAGCCTGAGAAGCCATCTAGGAAAGACACGACACTGGCTCCTGAAACTCTCTACAGCAAGTGCTCCATCTTGTGTAGGGGATAGTTGTCTTTCTTGTAGAATTTATTTAGGTTTATAAAATATACGCATAACCTGATCTCGCCATTTTTCTTCGTCACTATCACTAGGTTTGCAACCCATTTAGAGTATCTCAGTGGAATTATGATTTTGGCATCGAGGAGATTTTTGATTTCTTTTTAAATTACAGGCAATAAGAGAGGATTGATAGGTCTCAACTTCTATTTGAATGGGATGGTGTCTTTCTCCAGGGGAATATTATGTTGAATGACATTAGGATTATAGGTTTTCAGATCATTGTATTTCCAGGCGAATACATCAACAAATTCCTTCATAAGGCTACAATATTCTGACCTCTGATAAGCAGTTAACTCAGTGGACATATTTGTGGATTTAGGATGACTCTGGCTTTCTATATTGTGCTCATGGACAACAGGATCCTTCTCCTTCTTATTAGGTTTGTAGGGGACATCATTCTGGTCAAAAAGATTTTTAAGAGGCACCAAACCCCGAGGTATATAATTGTTGGGCTGCTGAACAATATCGTGTTGACCCATTTTTCTCTTCAACTTAGGCTTTTTGGATTCCTCTACATTTTGATTTTCCTGTTCAATATGCATATTAGAAAATTCATCTACGACATGGAGAAATATACTAAGCTCATCATCATCTTCAAAGACTTTCCAATACTTGACATTGTCAGGTAGGGATGGTTTGTATTTGACTTGGATTTCATAGTTCAGTCTAGGAGGCATGGGAGGAATTAACATACTAGTTGAGACAACAAGGGAATCAACTAGGTGATTCATAGCTCTGGGTATATAAGAAATATCAAAAAAGGAAAAAAAGTCCCTGAGTTTCCATACCTCATCTCTGTAAGCTTTCAACCTGACATGTTTTGCTGGGAAGGTACTATTTACTTGCTGTATGATGAGATCCACATATCCAAACACCTTTAGACCTTTGATTCCCATCTCCTTGGCAGAATTTAATCCCAATAGCAAAGCCTCATACTTTGCTATATTGTTAGTAGTCTTGAAATCAAGTTTAAAAGACAAATGAATAACCTCCTTTGAAGGAGAAATCAAAACTACACCTGTACCTACTAAGTCTTTGGTACTGGCATCATCAAAGAACATGCTCCAGACGAGAGTACTCTCTCCATCAGACTGCTAATAAGTAGGATTTATGAGCTGCAAAGGAGCTGGCTGAGAGTCATCTATTTGCAGAATGCATGCCCCAAAGTCCGTATCCAATGCATAGATGGGATGGTTTACAGAACTTTTCTCATCACTAATGATGTAGGCAAGATGATTCTCTCTATAAAGTTTCTTTACCTCTCCTCCAAACACTGGGACTGTGGCATACGAAAGATCCATCTACAGGGTACCACCTAGCCTTTTTCTCCATGAACGTGACAAGAGGAGGACGAACTTGGGTGGGATATCAACCACTGCAACATCCATTACCATGCTTCTCATTGGCAGCTGGGCAAGGTTTATGACAAGGTCTTTTATGAGGCCGAGGCATCTGATTTTCCTAGAGTCGAAAGAGAAAATATCATGGTAAGGTTTTGTGATGTCAAGCCCAAGCTCATCCATTACTGCTTTAGGCATAAGATTGTGTGACGCTCTCGAGTTAAGTAAGAAGTTGTGAAGGATCTTGTCATGGACATTCAGGGATATGTAGAAGGGTGGACACGAATCATCTCGGTCCTCAACCATAGGTCCTATAGTCACTGTGGGTTTATCATATTGAAGGTTTACATAATCAACAACTATGGGAGTCTTTGGTTGAAGGGACTTCAGGATAGCAGACTTGAATATATCATTCTTCATAAGTTCAGTCAATGGCATAGGTATTTTTACCTTCTGAATTTATGATTCAAAATTAAATGAATATGATATTTTTCTAGAAGGTCTTACCTCGTTAGAGGGAGCTTTGAGGGACACCTATTCCTTAGATTGGGGCTGCAATGGCTTCTGTTGTTGTTTTGCAGGAGTGGAGATCTGCTTTGTAGGAGCAGCAGGCTGCTTGGCAACAACATCTTTCTTTTTTCCGGGGGCAGCAAGCAATGGCTTTGAAGCAACAATCTTAGATATTAAATTATAACCTGTCTGATCATCTGTCTGATAAAAAGATTCTTCAATGCTTGTTTCATTAATCTGCTCATTCATGAGGGCCTCCTCATAGTCCGTTCGTGTCAAGAAAGAGAAATTAGTATCATCCTCGAAGTGATTGATGTCATCTTCTTCTTCAACTTCACCATGAGATAGCTCCTGCTATTCTTCTAGCATGACATTTTGGAAAGGGGCCCTGATCCTTTGGTCTTCAACTACATTCTTGTCTCTCTAAAGGATCCGAACCTTCTGGTTGTTCCTTCTGTAAGGGAATGCATTAGGATTTCTGGGAGCATAGGCATTAGGCTCTTTACTTCTTGCTGGTTGCTGACTCTAAATTTTCAGTTTTGACATCTCCTAGGTCAAGCTGTCCAACATCTTGGACATCTTTTCTATTTTGGTATTTGAAGAAGAAGGAGGATCAACAGATGACTTCTTTCTTTCAAACTTTCCTTTAAGTTTCTGGGATGCCACAATGTTAGATTCAACCTCAAGAGCAACATCTTGCATTAAGGCGAGTGTGTCTGACCTTCTTTCTCTAAGGATCAAGCAGAATTCTGGATCAAAGGCAGAAGAGTAAGTAATCTTTGCTGATGCGTCAGTTGTCTTGATCTCTGCAGGGATCTTTCCAAACATCTTATTGAATATTTTGGTGAAGTCTGAGACAGATTTTCCATTTTCTCTTCTTAGATTTATGAATTCAGTAATATAATACAAAAGGTCTCTTCTTGCTCCCCAATGTTTCAAAAACACTTCATCTAATTTCTTAATACCTTCCACTGAATTAGCTGGCAGTTCCTTGAACCACTTCCTAGCTTGACCATCCAAGCTCTGCACAAAAATTATGGTCCAAATATCTTCCTTAGAAATGCTAATGTTCTCAGCATAGGCATATAAAACCTCTATGTTTTCTTCAATGGTATAATCTCCAGATCCAATAAACTTGGGCATGTACTTCTAATAATCTCCTGTTGGCATGGCTGACAAGGGATTGGGAAAAACAAGAGGAGCATACCTATTGGATAAGATCTGTTCCATTTTTGTCAAAGGAGCAGCCATGGAAATCTTAGGGTTTGATGCAGAGGAAGATATTTTTGTAGATGATGGATGAGATGGGACAGGTGGGACTATGAACAATGGTGGTTTTACTTCACTAAGGAATGAAGTGGAAGCACTGGTAGAATGACTACCCTGAAATGTGGTTCCTGAATAAGGTGGGAAATAAGAAGCGTTGTAAAACTGGCCGAGCAGCAAGGCCAATTTTTCCCCACCCTTAGAGAAAAGGTCTTGTAAAATATCTTCAAGAACGGGCAAACTGGTATGGGTATAGAAAAAACTTTTTCCAGGCTCAGTTTGTGAAGAATTCAAGGAAGAGGAAGAGTCCTCTTATTGGATAGATTCTACAACTTCTTTTCCTAAGTCAGATACAATAATATGCTCAGAAATAGGATCTATAACATCATAAGAGATTGAAGGCTCATCACCCTTCAAGATTTCTGACTCAATTACAATTTTCTGAGAACTAGAAGTTTCAGCAGAAGTGGATTCCACAAGAGCTTCTCTAGATACAAATGAAGAAGTGCTTCTTGAAATACTTGGTCTAGATGCTCTTGCAGATCTGGAAGTTTGTCTTTGTAGTGCTTTTCCACTTTTGATAATCTTCTCAGGGTCTGAAACTGGTGTTGCCAGTGGCCTTTCTTGATTTGCTCTGGTATGAGCCCTTCTCAGAGCCACTTGATTCCAATGGAGTCGCTAGATAGATGATTACAACCAAAATAGTGTCCACACTTTGTCTATCATCAAAGTTGGATCTACGTCATTTCCAAAGGAAGATGAGCTTCAATCTCCGTTCCTTGGCAACGACGCCAATTTGTTATCACTCCAGGAAACTCTCCTAGGTTGTATCTCAGAGATGCTTGGTAACTTAACTGTTTTTGTAATTATTTACTCAATAATGGGTGTGGGGTTGGATCAACATGAATATCTAAATCACTGGATTGTATCTCCAAGACAGTCTAGTTATATTCAAACAATACAAGGCCTTCAAGAGCTATTATCAGATAGGTTTGTAAATCAAATGGATAAGAAACCAATCAATTAACCAGAACATACATAAACAATATATATGATGGGTCAACAAAATAGAAGTGGATGCTTATAATTCTTGTTTAATAATCAAAGGTAAGATGATAGTTACCATAGGACATTTAAACAGAGACAAAGAAATAATTTCAACTCATAGGCATATAATAGAAATGAAAAGAAAGTCTGACAATAACAATGAAAGAAGCTTGCAGGCTGAATATATTAAAGAAAGTGTCTGTATTACAATAACATTAGAGTCTAGAACTCAAAGTCGAACCCTTCATTCTTCCAATATTTTTGGATTTATAGCCTTTACAAACGGTTTCAAGATCCTAGGATACTGGATCGAATTTTGCCAAAAATAGAAAGTCAATAACTGGCCCAAGAAAATAGGCAAAGATCCTATAAAATAGGTCAATTCTTATTCTTGGGTGATCTTCATGTACTTCAGATTCTTCGATAGGTGTAGTGAGCCTTCCAAGGCTGATGGATTTTCATGAGATATGAGAGAAGTAAAAAATGACACCTGCTGACAATAAAACAGTTTTATCCCTAAAAATAGCTAACCAATTTTGACCTTTCCGCCTTGTAGAGCATCTCCAAAATCAAAACAGGCTCTTGATAAGGATGTCATTAATTATTGTTTATCGATTGGAACTATTCCTGAGGCTTTTGGACAAGGAAAACCTGGATATGTGCAAAAATACTAACTTTCTTCCCTGTCAATGCTTTCGGTAGTTAGAATAGACAAAATCTGGACCAATTAGCTACCGAAAGCTCTGCTTTCAGTGGCTAATGAACAATCGAAATGTTCGCCTAAGCCACCGAAAGTTCTGTCTTAGTGAAATTATCAAAATTTCAAAATAACTTTTGTCTTAGCTCCAAAAGCCTTAGGGATGATCTTCTGAGGCTTCTCCACCTTGCTCAACTTCTAGGAAGACTGTAGGATTGTTGGCTGCCTCTAGTTCATTGCACTGAACTGCTACCTCTGCTAAAGTTTCAAGATTATCATGTGTTTGAGACTGGTGTTTTGAAGACATAGCTTGCGACCTTAAAGCCTTGACCTTTTTCTTCAAGTCCCTAGCTACTCTCCATAAGCTGTTGTAATCTTTTACAATCTTCTCCTTCTTTTTCTTTTCCTTTATGGTTTCATGTGATAATATTTCTAAGGCTGAGTTGCTTTCTGCAAAATTCTTCGACATGGTTTCATATATGGTTTTAATTACCCTTTCTAGCACTTCTTGTTGAGCTAACTTCTTTTTAATCTTCTTGATTTCCTTTGATTTACTCTGCTTCAATTTTTTGCTAGATGAGGCATCTGCAACTTGTAGTTCTTGTTCTTCTTGGGGTGTAGGTGATGGAATATCTTCATACCTTGCTGTGAATACATTTACATATACTGAATCTTCATGCCCTGTGGTAACTGAATTTTCATGCCCTGTTTCAATCTGGTGCTCTTCATCCTCCGAGTCTGTGTAGAGAAGATTAAGAATGTTCTTGTTCACTGGGGGTTCTTCGGTCTTCTCTGTCTCACTGCTAAAGTTTAGTTTCTTCTTAGTTTTATTAGGCTTAGAAGAAGGAGAGGGCTAAGTAACTGGAACTGGAGAGATATCTCTATTCCTCCTCTTTCCACTTCTGGGAGTAGAAGACTTCTTGGAAGAAGGACTCTTTTTACCCTCTGGCTGTACATCAGTCTGAAAATCGTTCCAGAACAAGAAGTAATTCCATTCTTTGCTTCTTCTCTGCAACAACTCATAAACCATGAGTATAATCAAACTATGGTGGGATAACCTGCTTGCAACCTTATTGGGCTTAGCCTTGACCTGATGAGCCATCTTAGATAAGCTTTGGTGGAGATAATAGGGAAAATTGAGTGGGTTTCTACTAGTGAAATGGTTCATGAGTTTGAAATGGTAAATCATCACCCTATTATATCTACCTTCACAAGTTATATAAACCATAATAGATTTTAATAATTGTTTCCATTTATGTTCAAGGAAAGACATATGGATGTCTTTCTTCCATACCAAACCCTTGTGTTCTGATTTCAAGTAGGACCTAAATTCAACATTCTTTGTGATAGTGGTTTTGAACTAGTTTTCTCCAGTCCTGGGAAGCTCCGTCACCTCAGTTATGAGGGCTTCATCCACCTAGAATTCATCTTGACTGATGACTGCTTTCCTTCCATCGAATGTCAGGGCGAAAGCTTCTGCCACCTACTGGTGAGAGCTTTGTAATTTTTTACAAAAATTATAGTAACCCGTGTGCCTGAAAAGTTGGCATACCTCAGGGTGCGATTCCAGGTAACTAATGTCATCTAGCTCCTTCCTCAGATTTGATCCTCCTTTCTTCATCTGTCGCAATGTTCCTGTACACTTGCAATTGGAAAATCGGGTTTTGGGGGAAAATTACACAGTGTAGACTTAGGAAGATTTGGCTCGGTTGTGACATGGATGAGAAGTATGAGGCATGCATTAGAACATGGTGCTGATTACAAGGGATGTGAAAGAGCGGCGTAAGATTTGAAACAATCATGGTTGGTGACTGTAATGATGGGAAGTACGTAACCATGTTATTTGATGAAACAACAAATTTGAAAAGATTCGGTATATCATGCAGAGAATAGCTCCAAGTCTCTAAATGGTTTTTCCTCCTATCTTTTCGGTGGCCAATTGCAATTATAAAACCTCAAACCCGATGGTTTAGGCGTGTGAAAGGACGTGCTGACTCCTCCCACGCTCCTGCGATTTCGGTGGCTAAAATAGCCCTAAATTTCTTTGTTTAAGCGACCGAAAGCTAAGGCTTTCAGTAGCTAAGAAGCACTTTTGAAGAAGCGCCTAAGCCAATTAACCTGAGATTTGACTTAAATCAAATTAAAACGAAACCAAATGTTTTTTCTAAACTTTATTACATGCATAAAGCTCTCAAAAATGAGCTTTAAAAATTTAAAAATGTATTTTTTGAATGACATCCTATCACCTAAAATAAAACAACTTGATTAATTTATTTGAGGAGATAACAAGTTACAGTGTAGTTAAACCGTAATTATAGAGCATTGCAGTATTCAACCAAATCTAGCATCTAGCAACACTTATCACGACAAAACATATAAGATCTTGTAGATTCAATCACTAAGAACATTTATATAAGTCAGATCTAACATCCATCCATATTATTAAGCACTAAGCATCAACAAATCATTTATCTATATTAAAGCACAAAACAAATAAACACATAAACACATCAATACATCGCACACATCATAGCAACACAGCATGTGGGTGGTTCACCCCCACTTTGGGGCTACATCCACCAACTCTTCTCTTATTTATTATCTCTGGTCAAGCTTCTTACAGGCACATAGCATCCAAGTTCTACTCCACAGAAGACAGGAGATCTGCGCGCACTACATCAGATCCTCCTTCTTCTAGTTAGGGTATAGCACAAAGCCTTCACACAATCTCTTACAGTTACATGCACTAGACTTGCAATCCTCACATAGTATGCACAAAGCACTTACAAATATTGATCACATAGATCCAACTCTAGCACTTAGCACTCTGGCCTACTAGGTCTTTCGGTCTCCGGTCTCTTTCTTATATCGCCTAGCTACTTATTTATACATTACAAAACAGGCCTAAACATGGGTAAACTCATGGGCCGACATCCCATACCTGCTACATAATCCTGAATCCAAAAAAGGGCCCTAAAAGGGGACGAGATCCTGTGATCTCCATTTCATCTTGTGCTCTGCCTTCGATAGCATGTCGAAGTCCCAAAATTAGGTCAAACATGACCAAGAATATTCAAAACTTGGTCAAGGGCCAACAAGCCCCCAACACTCACCTGTGACTCATCCTGAGTCACTCTGATCTGACTAGTTCTACTTCAAAATCCTCAAGCTTGTCTTGGGCTGCTGCGACTTGTTGTTGTGCCACAAACTCTTGTATGACTGCTTCGTTGACAGGTCCCTCTAGGCATTGTTCAGTTGCGGTGACGACTTGCTCCAGTTCTGGTCCTCTACCTTCGATCTCTGTGAACAGTTGGTAAGTCTCATCTTGTACAGGTTGGAGCCTCTGAGTTACTTCCATAACTATGCTCTGAATAGTGTGGACCTTCTACTGGGCAGTGCACTGCTCTTGGGATCACTTCATTCTTTCCACAGCTGACAGGGGATTCAACTACGCCTGTTTTGTCTCTGCTTGCTACTTTGCTTCCTGTTGCTGTGATTCTAGTGCCTTCAATTCTGGAATCTCAGCGAGTCGCTCATACGTCTGGGCATTGTGATCACTCAGTTGCTTGCATTCCATGGCAAGGAATTTGATTCTTTCAACTGCGCTTCGAGAATTTTATTCTCTTTGATCCCTTACATCCTGCGGGGTGTTAGGTACGGTGTGAAGCTCTCTATATGCTATTCATTATTGTAGCTGTTGGAGAGCCTCTGCGAGTTGCTCTACTTGATGCGTGACTCGATCTTCTGCCTATGTTTCTAATCCTGTCAGATAGTGGAGGGATTTGTTTACTGCTTCTTTCACTTTGAGTTGCTCTGTGAGCAACTGTTCTTTTTCCTGTTGCATCTAGGATTTATCTTCTTCAAACTTTGCCTGGAGAGCAACCTTCTCCTCTTCTGCAACTCTGCATTGTTATATGATTACACCTTGCACTTACTTCAAGGCCTAGGTAGCTTGTTCTGTTTCTTATTGAGCGCGACAAAGGTGAGATTCGACCGCATCAACTAGTTAGCGGAGTTGGGCTCCCTCATCTCCCAACTTTGGTTCTCCTGATGGCAGGGACGTAGTGGACACTGTGTAGCTGGACTAAAGGGCCTGTTGTACCCCTCATAATTTGACCTTAATTCTTTCGTACATTTCCTCATGCTTATCTTGTTGTTTCTCCACGATTTCCAGTGATGCGTCATTTAGGGCTGCTATGATGAAGTCAAAATCATTAGTAGTGAGCACAGTCTTCATCTTAGTCATGGTGGCTTTATATTTCTTCCAGGAAGACGGTTTCATAGGAGAAACCTTCCTCTTCTTCAGGGGTTCAACCTTGTCTCTGGGCGGTGTTACTTCTCCTGGCTTATGTTCAACTCCTTTGTCATTTATTTCTTCTACTTTGTCATCACCCCCTTGGTCGGTTGATAGTGAAGTAGTCTTTCCTAAGGCGTTGCTTAAATCTTGGACCTCTTTAGTTTTCTTCATTCTGCTGGGTCCAGGTGTATCCTGTTCTTTGTGAGTGGTCGCTAGGCTGTCAGGGTCAGACATCTCTACAGGGTTTTCCAGAATAACGAAGTTTGTCGACCATTCCTTAGTGATCTCCTCAAGGTCCTCTTCCATGAGCTTGTAGTATGACTGAAACAACTCCTTATGTTCATCGGCTTGCGCTGGAAGGTAGATGAAGTGTCGATTTGTGCATAATTTTATCAGGGGTCAGAACCTCTGAAGGGTGCTTGGAGTCATGCGAGGTTCATCTTCGATGGATCTCTTCAACTGAAGGTAATAGGTGTGAAAAACAACGTTCGACTGCCACTGTTTGTTCATATCACTCGAGTACCAGAGTGTGGTGAACTTCACAGGAAGTGGCTTGAATGGTTCAATATACGGGAAGGTCACACCTTCTTGCATCTCCTAGGAAACAAAGGCAATGAGGATCAGGATCCAGGTAAAGTGAAACTCGTAGCCCTGATATTGTGCTTCACGACAATCAAGTTCTAGTTGATGAACTAGGTACTTCGCCCAATTCATCTGTAGACCTTCCACACACTTCCCTGTGAGGTTAATGACAAAGCCTGTGACCTGCGTAGGTATGTTAAACCTTACTAAATTTCTGGCTATGAGCTGGCAGGCTAGGCGCACTGCACCATTCTGGATGGAGGCTACCTTGTAGCCTTGCGTCCCCTTTTCAACATCGTCGTATGTATCCCTGATATTCTGTGTCAGTGCACGATCTTTGGCTTTTCCTGCGTAAAACTCTTGCGGGTCGGGTCCTTGCATACTTAATCCTGTGATCCTATGGATCAACGTCGGATCGACTATGATACGATGGTCTAGCCATAAGTAGCTGCCATGGTAACATGAAAGCAATAACTTGACACAGGCATTGAATTCTTGGTGCCTTCTAAAGTGTAGGATTTTCATTACGTTTAACAAGGTGGACTGTGCGAGGTTCATCATCCACGGTTGGGGGATTATTTTTGAGTTCTTCCCCTTCGTCCTGGTCAGGTATTTATATAGGGAAATAATACTATAGCTCTTGTGATCTCCGAGGTTGAAGTCATTGAACATCAATGCTGTGATGTTGTCCTGCTGTGCTCGAACTGCGCGTATCCCCTTCGGGAGGTATGCAGTAACCATGGTGTACTCGAAATCTCTTGGCACACTATCTCGACTCACCTCGCCGGCCAGAGGTGGGATGTAGTAAGGAAATATGGTCAGGATCAGCTTCGCATTGGCTAAGTCATCTCTGTGTTTGGTTCACTTTTCTGTTGATGGTTGAGACGGTCCAGCTCCGCGAGCAGTCGACGGAGAGGCTTGCACTCCTCTCGTCGATGATTCTTGTACACCCACAAAAATCACTCTTTCAGACATGAATCTCTTAGTCATGAGGTCGACGAGTACTTCCTTCACAGATTCTTTGAGTACGCTAAGTTATTCGGACATACACGCTCATGGTTGGATATCTCGGGTTTGAAGAGTAACTGCTCATTGCAATGGGGTAGATGGAAATAACATGATGATCATTGTGAGAAATCAACTATTATGCGGGCTTAGCTAGTCACAATTGGAAAAAGTGTTGTCGTTGCGTGGCGTGACAAGATAAATAGATAACTTGGAAACAGATCTCTTGCAATGGGTGAGAAACTTTCATTAAATCAGTTCTGTCCATTATGGCACAGTCCCAATGGTTTGGTGGCAAAATTTCTGACCATAAATGCCTTTCTACCTGTTCGGTTCATCGGTCGAATGATTATACTGTTCCAATGGAAATATTGCTTCGTCATGGCGAAGTTCCATGTGACCTAGTTCTGATATCCCTACGAAGTTCCAATTTTGCAATGTTTCCTTCTGCGAAGTTCCCTCTGGAACCTTTTGTGACTTTTCGATCTTAGCTCTCTTCTTACTTAGTTTTGTAGCCTTCTTTCTAGTGAGCTTCATCTCAGAATTCCTTTTTCCATTCTGATTCTTATATTCTTTCGGTAGAGTAACTTCATGCTGGTAATATTCTTTCCTAGAGATCAGGGGTAATACTTCATCTGTATCTGGAATAGGTACTTCAATCTTCTGTAGGTCTTCTAGTGTTCTTCCCACTTTGACATTCAAGTCTCTGGTTTTAAATAGCTTTGATTGGTTCTATTGTTCTTCAATCAAGTGTGCGATCCTCCTAGTCATGAAATCTTTCAACTCTTGCTTCTTTTGTTCGAAGACTTCTTCTTCTTTCCTTCTGGCCCGATCTCCTTCAATCCAAGGTTTTCCTAATAACATAGCAAATGGAGCATTTTTCTCAATAAATTTAACAACTTCAAATTCTTCCTTTGTCGAAGTTCCATGGGCACTCATAGACATCTGGGTAAGTCTTCCACATAGGGTTATCAACTTTCCTCTAAATAATCCTATTCCTCCTAATGAAGGAATCATAGTAGGCTCCCCTAAAAGTTCCCAAGTTCTTTCTGTCATGATATTTACCTGTGTTTCCTCATCCAGAACACAGTCAATGTCAAAGTCTCCTATTCTTGCTTCAATGCACTCATTTTATTTGAAGATCTTTGATAAGATGATATGTTGATGGTCATTCAGGATTTCTTTCATCTGTAGAAATAATTTTTTAGATTCTTTCTGGGGTTCTGTCATAATCTCAGTTGCTTGACCTTTCTCGTGGTCTTCTTGTATCATATTCATCCTTTCAACCTTAGCAATCATTCTAGGGAAATCCAAAACTTCATGGTCCATAGCTTTGCAACATAGGCAACTAGGTCTTCTACCAGGGCATTCCTTAGCCAGATTTCCCGGTCTTCTGCAACTGTAACAAAGAGTTAATCCTCTCTTTATCTTAAATGATCCCCAACCTTTCATGTACTGCGCGTTAGGATCATGGTAGTTAACCTGCAAAAAATTCTTTCTAGGATTTTGCATCCATTTGTTAGTCCAAACATTCTCTCTATGCATAGGTATAACATATCTTTCAGTATTCTTATCAAATATACTCATATCGAATCTTCTTTCTTCTATCAGTGCCCTATGTTTCAAGCTAGGATAAATCTTATCAAACATACCTATATCCATACTTTAGAAACAAAAAAATTCTACTAATCTTATCTTCAACAAAGCACAAAGATTCCAGATCTAAAAATTTTCACTATTCTTAGCTCTATCAGAGCACAAAGCGTTTAGATATTACCTCTATCAGAGCACAAAGTGTTCATATCTTACCTCTTTTCTTCAGATCATACTTTTTTTCTTAACACAGAGCTTCACAGGTCGAGTAGAATAATGTGCACTAGAGCAATAGATCTACGCACAGAGCTTTCACAATTTCAGGTCAGATCTTCGCACAAAGATTATTTTTCCTCAGTTCCCAATAATCGCAGTTTTAGGTCTCGGAAACAGAACCATTTGTTGGCATAGGGGCAGACCCAGGTTTCAACGCTACAACAACGCACCAACAAAACCCTAACTACCAACCCTTTCAGCAACACCTGTGAAGTAGATGAAGTCTCACCCAAGGTAGAGGCAGGGTTGGTTGCAGGACTCAGATGTCTATAACCTTAGCTGGGACACAAATCTGTGATTCTAACACTTAACAGAGCACTCAGTAGTTAACATTCATCAATATCCAGTATTATTTACAACGCAGTTAAACCCTAATTACAGAGCATCACAATATTCAATCAGATCTAGCATCTAGCAACACTTAGCACGACAAAAAAAATCAGATCTAGNACTTCCATTGCCTTCGAGTTGTAGTCCTTTTTACAATGCCCAACTTACCGCATTTCCAACATCTTCTTGTCGATTTAACCAGGGATTTAGATCTACCCTCTGACTTAGACTTTCTACCAAAGAATTTTCCTTTATATCTGTCAACCGCTCAACTTTTCACCATTATATCATCTTTAATCGATCCTTCCATGTTCTTTCATCTCATTTCTTTTGAAAATAGGGATACAACCACATCTAATGGCATCTTGGCGTACATGAAGGTACCCAAAGGAGTAGTAAAGGCAGTTTTTTCTTGGTCATCAGGGTGTACAGAAACCTGATTATAGCCTGAGAAGCCATCTAGGAAAGACACGACACTGGCTCCTGAAACTCTCTACAGCAAGTGCTCCATCTTGTGTAGGGGATAGTTGTCTTTCTTGTAGAATTTATTTAGGTTTATAAAATATACGCATAACCTGATCTCGCCATTTTTCTTCGTCACTATCACTAGGTTTGCAACCCATTTAGAGTATCTCAGTGGAATTATGATTTTGGCATCGAGGAGATTTTTGATTTCTTTTTAAATTACAGGCAATAAGAGAGGATTGATAGGTCTCAACTTCTATTTGAATGGGATGGTGTCTTTCTCCAGGGGAATATTATGTTGAATGACATTAGGATTATAGGTTTTCAGATCATTGTATTTCCAGGCGAATACATCAACAAATTCCTTCATAAGGCTACAATATTCTGACCTCTGATAAGCAGTTAACTCAGTGGACATATTTGTGGATTTAGGATGACTCTGGCTTTCTATATTGTGCTCATGGACAACAGGATCCTTCTCCTTCTTATTAGGTTTGTAGGGGACATCATTCTGGTCAAAAAGATTTTTAAGAGGCACCAAACCCCGAGGTATATAATTGTTGGGCTGCTGAACAATATCGTGTTGACCCATTTTTCTCTTCAACTTAGGCTTTTTGGATTCCTCTACATTTTGATTTTCCTGTTCAATATGCATATTAGAAAATTCATCTACGACATGGAGAAATATACTAAGCTCATCATCATCTTCAAAGACTTTCCAATACTTGACATTGTCAGGTAGGGATGGTTTGTATTTGACTTGGATTTCATAGTTCAGTCTAGGAGGCATGGGAGGAATTAACATACTAGTTGAGACAACAAGGGAATCAACTAGGTGATTCATAGCTCTGGGTATATAAGAAATATCAAAAAAGGAAAAAAAGTCCCTGAGTTTCCATACCTCATCTCTGTAAGCTTTCAACCTGACATGTTTTGCTGGGAAGGTACTATTTACTTGCTGTATGATGAGATCCACATATCCAAACACCTTTAGACCTTTGATTCCCATCTCCTTGGCAGAATTTAATCCCAATAGCAAAGCCTCATACTTTGCTATATTGTTAGTAGTCTTGAAATCAAGTTTAAAAGACAAATGAATAACCTCCTTTGAAGGAGAAATCAAAACTACACCTGTACCTACTAAGTCTTTGGTACTGGCATCATCAAAGAACATGCTCCAGACGAGAGTACTCTCTCCATCAGACTGCTAATAAGTAGGATTTATGAGCTGCAAAGGAGCTGGCTGAGAGTCATCTATTTGCAGAATGCATGCCCCAAAGTCCGTATCCAATGCATAGATGGGATGGTTTACAGAACTTTTCTCATCACTAATGATGTAGGCAAGATGATTCTCTCTATAAAGTTTCTTTACCTCTCCTCCAAACACTGGGACTGTGGCATACGAAAGATCCATCTACAGGGTACCACCTAGCCTTTTTCTCCATGAACGTGACAAGAGGAGGACGAACTTGGGTGGGATATCAACCACTGCAACATCCATTACCATGCTTCTCATTGGCAGCTGGGCAAGGTTTATGACAAGGTCTTTTATGAGGCCGAGGCATCTGATTTTCCTAGAGTCGAAAGAGAAAATATCATGGTAAGGTTTTGTGATGTCAAGCCCAAGCTCATCCATTACTGCTTTAGGCATAAGATTGTGTGACGCTCTCGAGTTAAGTAAGAAGTTGTGAAGGATCTTGTCATGGACATTCAGGGATATGTAGAAGGGTGGACACGAATCATCTCGGTCCTCAACCATAGGTCCTATAGTCACTGTGGGTTTATCATATTGAAGGTTTACATAATCAACAACTATGGGAGTCTTTGGTTGAAGGGACTTCAGGATAGCAGACTTGAATATATCATTCTTCATAAGTTCAGTCAATGGCATAGGTATTTTTACCTTCTGAATTTATGATTCAAAATTAAATGAATATGATATTTTTCTAGAAGGTCTTACCTCGTTAGAGGGAGCTTTGAGGGACACCTATTCCTTAGATTGGGGCTGCAATGGCTTCTGTTGTTGTTTTGCAGGAGTGGAGATCTGCTTTGTAGGAGCAGCAGGCTGCTTGGCAACAACATCTTTCTTTTTTCCGGGGGCAGCAAGCAATGGCTTTGAAGCAACAATCTTAGATATTAAATTATAACCTGTCTGATCATCTGTCTGATAAAAAGATTCTTCAATGCTTGTTTCATTAATCTGCTCATTCATGAGGGCCTCCTCATAGTCCGTTCGTGTCAAGAAAGAGAAATTAGTATCATCCTCGAAGTGATTGATGTCATCTTCTTCTTCAACTTCACCATGAGATAGCTCCTGCTATTCTTCTAGCATGACATTTTGGAAAGGGGCCCTGATCCTTTGGTCTTCAACTACATTCTTGTCTCTCTAAAGGATCCGAACCTTCTGGTTGTTCCTTCTGTAAGGGAATGCATTAGGATTTCTGGGAGCATAGGCATTAGGCTCTTTACTTCTTGCTGGTTGCTGACTCTAAATTTTCAGTTTTGACATCTCCTAGGTCAAGCTGTCCAACATCTTGGACATCTTTTCTATTTTGGTATTTGAAGAAGAAGGAGGATCAACAGATGACTTCTTTCTTTCAAACTTTCCTTTAAGTTTCTGGGATGCCACAATGTTAGATTCAACCTCAAGAGCAACATCTTGCATTAAGGCGAGTGTGTCTGACCTTCTTTCTCTAAGGATCAAGCAGAATTCTGGATCAAAGGCAGAAGAGTAAGTAATCTTTGCTGATGCGTCAGTTGTCTTGATCTCTGCAGGGATCTTTCCAAACATCTTATTGAATATTTTGGTGAAGTCTGAGACAGATTTTCCATTTTCTCTTCTTAGATTTATGAATTCAGTAATATAATACAAAAGGTCTCTTCTTGCTCCCCAATGTTTCAAAAACACTTCATCTAATTTCTTAATACCTTCCACTGAATTAGCTGGCAGTTCCTTGAACCACTTCCTAGCTTGACCATCCAAGCTCTGCACAAAAATTATGGTCCAAATATCTTCCTTAGAAATGCTAATGTTCTCAGCATAGGCATATAAAACCTCTATGTTTTCTTCAATGGTATAATCTCCAGATCCAATAAACTTGGGCATGTACTTCTAATAATCTCCTGTTGGCATGGCTGACAAGGGATTGGGAAAAACAAGAGGAGCATACCTATTGGATAAGATCTGTTCCATTTTTGTCAAAGGAGCAGCCATGGAAATCTTAGGGTTTGATGCAGAGGAAGATATTTTTGTAGATGATGGATGAGATGGGACAGGTGGGACTATGAACAATGGTGGTTTTACTTCACTAAGGAATGAAGTGGAAGCACTGGTAGAATGACTACCCTGAAATGTGGTTCCTGAATAAGGTGGGAAATAAGAAGCGTTGTAAAACTGGCCGAGCAGCAAGGCCAATTTTTCCCCACCCTTAGAGAAAAGGTCTTGTAAAATATCTTCAAGAACGGGCAAACTGGTATGGGTATAGAAAAAACTTTTTCCAGGCTCAGTTTGTGAAGAATTCAAGGAAGAGGAAGAGTCCTCTTATTGGATAGATTCTACAACTTCTTTTCCTAAGTCAGATACAATAATATGCTCAGAAATAGGATCTATAACATCATAAGAGATTGAAGGCTCATCACCCTTCAAGATTTCTGACTCAATTACAATTTTCTGAGAACTAGAAGTTTCAGCAGAAGTGGATTCCACAAGAGCTTCTCTAGATACAAATGAAGAAGTGCTTCTTGAAATACTTGGTCTAGATGCTCTTGCAGATCTGGAAGTTTGTCTTTGTAGTGCTTTTCCACTTTTGATAATCTTCTCAGGGTCTGAAACTGGTGTTGCCAGTGGCCTTTCTTGATTTGCTCTGGTATGAGCCCTTCTCAGAGCCACTTGATTCCAATGGAGTCGCTAGATAGATGATTACAACCAAAATAGTGTCCACACTTTGTCTATCATCAAAGTTGGATCTACGTCATTTCCAAAGGAAGATGAGCTTCAATCTCCGTTCCTTGGCAACGACGCCAATTTGTTATCACTCCAGGAAACTCTCCTAGGTTGTATCTCAGAGATGCTTGGTAACTTAACTGTTTTTGTAATTATTTACTCAATAATGGGTGTGGGGTTGGATCAACATGAATATCTAAATCACTGGATTGTATCTCCAAGACAGTCTAGTTATATTCAAACAATACAAGGCCTTCAAGAGCTATTATCAGATAGGTTTGTAAATCAAATGGATAAGAAACCAATCAATTAACCAGAACATACATAAACAATATATATGATGGGTCAACAAAATAGAAGTGGATGCTTATAATTCTTGTTTAATAATCAAAGGTAAGATGATAGTTACCATAGGACATTTAAACAGAGACAAAGAAATAATTTCAACTCATAGGCATATAATAGAAATGAAAAGAAAGTCTGACAATAACAATGAAAGAAGCTTGCAGGCTGAATATATTAAAGAAAGTGTCTGTATTACAATAACATTAGAGTCTAGAACTCAAAGTCGAACCCTTCATTCTTCCAATATTTTTGGATTTATAGCCTTTACAAACGGTTTCAAGATCCTAGGATACTGGATCGAATTTTGCCAAAAATAGAAAGTCAATAACTGGCCCAAGAAAATAGGCAAAGATCCTATAAAATAGGTCAATTCTTATTCTTGGGTGATCTTCATGTACTTCAGATTCTTCGATAGGTGTAGTGAGCCTTCCAAGGCTGATGGATTTTCATGAGATATGAGAGAAGTAAAAAATGACACCTGCTGACAATAAAACAGTTTTATCCCTAAAAATAGCTAACCAATTTTGACCTTTCCGCCTTGTAGAGCATCTCCAAAATCAAAACAGGCTCTTGATAAGGATGTCATTAATTATTGTTTATCGATTGGAACTATTCCTGAGGCTTTTGGACAAGGAAAACCTGGATATGTGCAAAAATACTAACTTTCTTCCCTGTCAATGCTTTCGGTAGTTAGAATAGACAAAATCTGGACCAATTAGCTACCGAAAGCTCTGCTTTCAGTGGCTAATGAACAATCGAAATGTTCGCCTAAGCCACCGAAAGTTCTGTCTTAGTGAAATTATCAAAATTTCAAAATAACTTTTGTCTTAGCTCCAAAAGCCTTAGGGATGATCTTCTGAGGCTTCTCCACCTTGCTCAACTTCTAGGAAGACTGTAGGATTGTTGGCTGCCTCTAGTTCATTGCACTGAACTGCTACCTCTGCTAAAGTTTCAAGATTATCATGTGTTTGAGACTGGTGTTTTGAAGACATAGCTTGCGACCTTAAAGCCTTGACCTTTTTCTTCAAGTCCCTAGCTACTCTCCATAAGCTGTTGTAATCTTTTACAATCTTCTCCTTCTTTTTCTTTTCCTTTATGGTTTCATGTGATAATATTTCTAAGGCTGAGTTGCTTTCTGCAAAATTCTTCGACATGGTTTCATATATGGTTTTAATTACCCTTTCTAGCACTTCTTGTTGAGCTAACTTCTTTTTAATCTTCTTGATTTCCTTTGATTTACTCTGCTTCAATTTTTTGCTAGATGAGGCATCTGCAACTTGTAGTTCTTGTTCTTCTTGGGGTGTAGGTGATGGAATATCTTCATACCTTGCTGTGAATACATTTACATATACTGAATCTTCATGCCCTGTGGTAACTGAATTTTCATGCCCTGTTTCAATCTGGTGCTCTTCATCCTCCGAGTCTGTGTAGAGAAGATTAAGAATGTTCTTGTTCACTGGGGGTTCTTCGGTCTTCTCTGTCTCACTGCTAAAGTTTAGTTTCTTCTTAGTTTTATTAGGCTTAGAAGAAGGAGAGGGCTAAGTAACTGGAACTGGAGAGATATCTCTATTCCTCCTCTTTCCACTTCTGGGAGTAGAAGACTTCTTGGAAGAAGGACTCTTTTTACCCTCTGGCTGTACATCAGTCTGAAAATCGTTCCAGAACAAGAAGTAATTCCATTCTTTGCTTCTTCTCTGCAACAACTCATAAACCATGAGTATAATCAAACTATGGTGGGATAACCTGCTTGCAACCTTATTGGGCTTAGCCTTGACCTGATGAGCCATCTTAGATAAGCTTTGGTGGAGATAATAGGGAAAATTGAGTGGGTTTCTACTAGTGAAATGGTTCATGAGTTTGAAATGGTAAATCATCACCCTATTATATCTACCTTCACAAGTTATATAAACCATAATAGATTTTAATAATTGTTTCCATTTATGTTCAAGGAAAGACATATGGATGTCTTTCTTCCATACCAAACCCTTGTGTTCTGATTTCAAGTAGGACCTAAATTCAACATTCTTTGTGATAGTGGTTTTGAACTAGTTTTCTCCAGTCCTGGGAAGCTCCGTCACCTCAGTTATGAGGGCTTCATCCACCTAGAATTCATCTTGACTGATGACTGCTTTCCTTCCATCGAATGTCAGGGCGAAAGCTTCTGCCACCTACTGGTGAGAGCTTTGTAATTTTTTACAAAAATTATAGTAACCCGTGTGCCTGAAAAGTTGGCATACCTCAGGGTGCGATTCCAGGTAACTAATGTCATCTAGCTCCTTCCTCAGATTTGATCCTCCTTTCTTCATCTGTCGCAATGTTCCTGTACACTTGCAATTGGAAAATCGGGTTTTGGGGGAAAATTACACAGTGTAGACTTAGGAAGATTTGGCTCGGTTGTGACATGGATGAGAAGTATGAGGCATGCATTAGAACATGGTGCTGATTACAAGGGATGTGAAAGAGCGGCGTAAGATTTGAAACAATCATGGTTGGTGACTGTAATGATGGGAAGTACGTAACCATGTTATTTGATGAAACAACAAATTTGAAAAGATTCGGTATATCATGCAGAGAATAGCTCCAAGTCTCTAAATGGTTTTTCCTCCTATCTTTTCGGTGGCCAATTGCAATTATAAAACCTCAAACCCGATGGTTTAGGCGTGTGAAAGGACGTGCTGACTCCTCCCACGCTCCTGCGATTTCGGTGGCTAAAATAGCCCTAAATTTCTTTGTTTAAGCGACCGAAAGCTAAGGCTTTCAGTAGCTAAGAAGCACTTTTGAAGAAGCGCCTAAGCCAATTAACCTGAGATTTGACTTAAATCAAATTAAAACGAAACCAAATGTTTTTTCTAAACTTTATTACATGCATAAAGCTCTCAAAAATGAGCTTTAAAAATTTAAAAATGTATTTTTTGAATGACATCCTATCACCTAAAATAAAACAACTTGATTAATTTATTTGAGGAGATAACAAGTTACAGTGTAGTTAAACCGTAATTATAGAGCATTGCAGTATTCAACCAAATCTAGCATCTAGCAACACTTATCACGACAAAACATATAAGATCTTGTAGATTCAATCACTAAGAACATTTATATAAGTCAGATCTAACATCCATCCATATTATTAAGCACTAAGCATCAACAAATCATTTATCTATATTAAAGCACAAAACAAATAAACACATAAACACATCAATACATCGCACACATCATAGCAACACAGCATGTGGGTGGTTCACCCCCACTTTGGGGCTACATCCACCAACTCTTCTCTTATTTATTATCTCTGGTCAAGCTTCTTACAGGCACATAGCATCCAAGTTCTACTCCACAGAAGACAGGAGATCTGCGCGCACTACATCAGATCCTCCTTCTTCTAGTTAGGGTATAGCACAAAGCCTTCACACAATCTCTTACAGTTACATGCACTAGACTTGCAATCCTCACATAGTATGCACAAAGCACTTACAAATATTGATCACATAGATCCAACTCTAGCACTTAGCACTCTGGCCTACTAGGTCTTTCGGTCTCCGGTCTCTTTCTTATATCGCCTAGCTACTTATTTATACATTACAAAACAGGCCTAAACATGGGTAAACTCATGGGCCGACATCCCATACCTGCTACATAATCCTGAATCCAAAAAAGGGCCCTAAAAGGGGACGAGATCCTGTGATCTCCATTTCATCTTGTGCTCTGCCTTCGATAGCATGTCGAAGTCCCAAAATTAGGTCAAACATGACCAAGAATATTCAAAACTTGGTCAAGGGCCAACAAGCCCCCAACACTCACCTGTGACTCATCCTGAGTCACTCTGATCTGACTAGTTCTACTTCAAAATCCTCAAGCTTGTCTTGGGCTGCTGCGACTTGTTGTTGTGCCACAAACTCTTGTATGACTGCTTCGTTGACAGGTCCCTCTAGGCATTGTTCAGTTGCGGTGACGACTTGCTCCAGTTCTGGTCCTCTACCTTCGATCTCTGTGAACAGTTGGTAAGTCTCATCTTGTACAGGTTGGAGCCTCTGAGTTACTTCCATAACTATGCTCTGAATAGTGTGGACCTTCTACTGGGCAGTGCACTGCTCTTGGGATCACTTCATTCTTTCCACAGCTGACAGGGGATTCAACTACGCCTGTTTTGTCTCTGCTTGCTACTTTGCTTCCTGTTGCTGTGATTCTAGTGCCTTCAATTCTGGAATCTCAGCGAGTCGCTCATACGTCTGGGCATTGTGATCACTCAGTTGCTTGCATTCCATGGCAAGGAATTTGATTCTTTCAACTGCGCTTCGAGAATTTTATTCTCTTTGATCCCTTACATCCTGCGGGGTGTTAGGTACGGTGTGAAGCTCTCTATATGCTATTCATTATTGTAGCTGTTGGAGAGCCTCTGCGAGTTGCTCTACTTGATGCGTGACTCGATCTTCTGCCTATGTTTCTAATCCTGTCAGATAGTGGAGGGATTTGTTTACTGCTTCTTTCACTTTGAGTTGCTCTGTGAGCAACTGTTCTTTTTCCTGTTGCATCTAGGATTTATCTTCTTCAAACTTTGCCTGGAGAGCAACCTTCTCCTCTTCTGCAACTCTGCATTGTTATATGATTACACCTTGCACTTACTTCAAGGCCTAGGTAGCTTGTTCTGTTTCTTATTGAGCGCGACAAAGGTGAGATTCGACCGCATCAACTAGTTAGCGGAGTTGGGCTCCCTCATCTCCCAACTTTGGTTCTCCTGATGGCAGGGACGTAGTGGACACTGTGTAGCTGGACTAAAGGGCCTGTTGTACCCCTCATAATTTGACCTTAATTCTTTCGTACATTTCCTCATGCTTATCTTGTTGTTTCTCCACGATTTCCAGTGATGCGTCATTTAGGGCTGCTATGATGAAGTCAAAATCATTAGTAGTGAGCACAGTCTTCATCTTAGTCATGGTGGCTTTATATTTCTTCCAGGAAGACGGTTTCATAGGAGAAACCTTCCTCTTCTTCAGGGGTTCAACCTTGTCTCTGGGCGGTGTTACTTCTCCTGGCTTATGTTCAACTCCTTTGTCATTTATTTCTTCTACTTTGTCATCACCCCCTTGGTCGGTTGATAGTGAAGTAGTCTTTCCTAAGGCGTTGCTTAAATCTTGGACCTCTTTAGTTTTCTTCATTCTGCTGGGTCCAGGTGTATCCTGTTCTTTGTGAGTGGTCGCTAGGCTGTCAGGGTCAGACATCTCTACAGGGTTTTCCAGAATAACGAAGTTTGTCGACCATTCCTTAGTGATCTCCTCAAGGTCCTCTTCCATGAGCTTGTAGTATGACTGAAACAACTCCTTATGTTCATCGGCTTGCGCTGTAAGGTAGATGAAGTGTCGATTTGTGCATAATTTTATCAGGGGTCAGAACCTATGAAGGGTGCTTGGATTCATGCGAGGTTCATCTTCGATGGATCTCTTCAACTGAAGGTAATAGGTGTGAAAAACAACGTTCGACTGCCACTGTTTGTTCATATCACTCGAGTACCAGAGTGTGATGAACTTCACAGGAAGTGGCTTGAATGGTTCAATATACGGGAAGGTCACACCTTCTTGCATCTCCCAGGAAACAAAGGCAATGAGGATCAGGATCCAGGTAAAGTGAAACTCGTAGCCCTGATATTGTGCTTCACGACAATCAAGTTCCAGTTGATGAACTAGGTACTTCGCCCAATTCATCTGTAGACCTTCCATGCACTTCCCTGTGAGGTTAATGACAAAGCCTGTGACCTGCGTAGGTATGTTAAACCTTACTAAATTTATGGCTATGAGCTGGCAGGCTAGGCGCACTGCATCATTCTGGATGGAGGCTACCTTGTAGCCTTGCGTCCCCTTTTCAACATCGTCGTATGTATCCCTGATATTCTGTGTCAGTGCACGATCTTTGGCTTTTCCTGCGTAGAACTCTTGCGGGTCGGGTCCTTGCATACTTAATCCTGTGATCCTATGGATCAACGTCGAATCGACTATGATACGAAGGTCTAGCCATAAGTAGCCGCCATGGTAACATGAAAGCAATAACTTTACACAGAACATGAATTGTTGGTGCCTTCTAAAGTGTGGGATTTTCATTACGTTTAACAAGGTGGACTGTGCGAGGTTCATCATCCACGGTTGGGGGATTATTTTTGAGTTCTTCCCCTTCGTCCTGGTCAGGTATTTATATAGGGAAAGCATACTATAGCTCTTGTGATCTCCGAGGTTGAAGTCATTGAACATCAATGCTGTGATGTTGTCCTGTTGTGCTCGAACTGCGCGTATCCCCTTCGGGAGGTATGCAGTAACCATGGTGTACTCGAAATCTCTTGGCACACTATCTCGACTCACCTCGCCGACCAGAGGTGGGATGTAGTCAGGAAATATGGTCAGGATCAGCTTCACATTGGCTAAGTCATCTCTGTGTTTGGTTCACTTTTCTGTTGATGGTTGAGACGGTCCAGCTCCGCGAGCAGTCGACGGAGAGGCTTGCACTCCTCTTGTCGATGATTCTTGTACACCCACAAAAATCACTCTTTCAGACATGACTCTCTTAGTCATGAGGTCGACGAGTACTTCCTTCACAGATTCTTTGAGTACGCTAAGTTATTCGGACATACACGCTCATGGTTGGATATCTCGGGTTTGAAGAGTAACTGCTCATTGCAATGGGGTAGATGGAAATAACATGATGATCATTGTGAGAAATCAACTATTATGCGGGCTTAGCTAGTCACAATTGGAAAAAGTGTTGTCGTTGCGTGGCGTGACAAGATAAATAGATAACTTGGAAACAGATCTCTTGCAATGGGTGAGAAACTTTCATTAAATCAGTTCTGTCCATTATGGCACAGTCCCAATGGTTTGGTGGCAAAATTTCTGACCATAAATGCCTTTCTACCTGTTCGGTTCATCGGTCGAATGATTATACTGTTCCAATGGAAATATTGCTTCGTCATGGCGAAGTTCCATGTGACCTAGTTCTGATATCCCTACGAAGTTCCAATTTTGCAATGTTTCCTTCTGCGAAGTTCCCTCTGGAACCTTTTGTGACTTTTCGATCTTAGCTCTCTTCTTACTTAGTTTTGTAGCCTTCTTTCTAGTGAGCTTCATCTCAGAATTCCTTTTTCCATTCTGATTCTTATATTCTTTCGGTAGAGTAACTTCATGCTGGTAATATTCTTTCCTAGAGATCAGGGGTAATACTTCATCTGTATCTGGAATAGGTACTTCAATCTTCTGTAGGTCTTCTAGTGTTCTTCCCACTTTGACATTCAAGTCTCTGGTTTTAAATAGCTTTGATTGGTTCTATTGTTCTTCAATCAAGTGTGCGATCCTCCTAGTCATGAAATCTTTCAACTCTTGCTTCTTTTGTTCGAAGACTTCTTCTTCTTTCCTTCTGGCCCGATCTCCTTCAATCCAAGGTTTTCCTAATAACATAGCAAATGGAGCATTTTTCTCAATAAATTTAACAACTTCAAATTCTTCCTTTGTCGAAGTTCCATGGGCACTCATAGACATCTGGGTAAGTCTTCCACATAGGGTTATCAACTTTCCTCTAAATAATCCTATTCCTCCTAATGAAGGAATCATAGTAGGCTCCCCTAAAAGTTCCCAAGTTCTTTCTGTCATGATATTTACCTGTGTTTCCTCATCCAGAACACAGTCAATGTCAAAGTCTCCTATTCTTGCTTCAATGCACTCATTTTATTTGAAGATCTTTGATAAGATGATATGTTGATGGTCATTCAGGATTTCTTTCATCTGTAGAAATAATTTTTTAGATTCTTTCTGGGGTTCTGTCATAATCTCAGTTGCTTGACCTTTCTCGTGGTCTTCTTGTATCATATTCATCCTTTCAACCTTAGCAATCATTCTAGGGAAATCCAAAACTTCATGGTCCATAGCTTTGCAACATAGGCAACTAGGTCTTCTACCAGGGCATTCCTTAGCCAGATTTCCCGGTCTTCTGCAACTGTAACAAAGAGTTAATCCTCTCTTTATCTTAAATGATCCCCAACCTTTCATGTACTGCGCGTTAGGATCATGGTAGTTAACCTGCAAAAAATTCTTTCTAGGATTTTGCATCCATTTGTTAGTCCAAACATTCTCTCTATGCATAGGTATAACATATCTTTCAGTATTCTTATCAAATATACTCATATCGAATCTTCTTTCTTCTATCAGTGCCCTATGTTTCAAGCTAGGATAAATCTTATCAAACATACCTATATCCATACTTTAGAAACAAAAAAATTCTACTAATCTTATCTTCAACAAAGCACAAAGATTCCAGATCTAAAAATTTTCACTATTCTTAGCTCTATCAGAGCACAAAGCGTTTAGATATTACCTCTATCAGAGCACAAAGTGTTCATATCTTACCTCTTTTCTTCAGATCATACTTTTTTTCTTAACACAGAGCTTCACAGGTCGAGTAGAATAATGTGCACTAGAGCAATAGATCTACGCACAGAGCTTTCACAATTTCAGGTCAGATCTTCGCACAAAGATTATTTTTCCTCAGTTCCCAATAATCGCAGTTTTAGGTCTCGGAAACAGAACCATTTGTTGGCATAGGGGCAGACCCAGGTTTCAACGCTACAACAACGCACCAACAAAACCCTAACTACCAACCCTTTCAGCAACACCTGTGAAGTAGATGAAGTCTCACCCAAGGTAGAGGCAGGGTTGGTTGCAGGACTCAGATGTCTATAACCTTAGCTGGGACACAAATCTGTGATTCTAACACTTAACAGAGCACTCAGTAGTTAACATTCATCAATATCCAGTATTATTTACAACGCAGTTAAACCCTAATTACAGAGCATCACAATATTCAATCAGATCTAGCATCTAGCAACACTTAGCACGACAAAAAAAATCAGATCTAGMAGATTCAATCACTAAGAACATGTATATAAGTCAGATCTAACATCCATCCATATTATTAAGCACTAAGCATCAACACATCATTCATATATATTAAATCACTTAGCAAATAAACACAGAAACACATCAATACATCGCACAAAGAATAACAACATAACATGTACGTGGTTCACCCCCACCTTGGGGCTACGTCCACCAATTCTTCTCTTCTTTATTATATTCAATCAAGCTTCTTACAAACACATAGCATCCAAGTTCTATTCTGCAGAAGACAGGAGATCTGCGCTCACTCCGCCAGATCCTCCTTCTTCTAGCTAGGGTATATCACAAAGCCTTCACACAATCTCTTACAGTTACTTTCACTAGCCTTGCAAGCCTCACACAGTATGCACAAAGAACTTACAAATCTTGATCACATAGATCTAGCTCTAGCAATTAACACTCTAGCCTACTAGGTCTTTCGGTCTCTGGTCTCTTTCTTACATCACCTAGCTACTTATTTATACATTACAAAATAGGCCTAAACATGGGTAAACCCATGGGCCGACATCCCATACCCGTTACATAATCCTGAATCCCAAATAGTGCCCTAGAAGGGGCCGAGATCCTGCGATCTCCACTTCGTCTTGTGCTCCGCCTTTGACAGCCTGTCGAAGTCCCAAAATTAGGTCAAACATGACCAAGAATCTTCAAAACTTGGTCAAGGGCCAACAACCAACAAATGGTTCCGTTGTCGGGACCGGGATATTCTTGAGGGAATGTCAAGGTGGTTTCCATCAAATATAGAGATTTATAACTGGATAGAAGAACATGAGAGGGACTTCACCGAAGCTCAGAACAAGAACCCTAGCATTAGTACAAAAGACTAGTTGGGAAGGTACATATTTACTGATGTGCATGGGATTTTCTTTGGAGGAGTTCATAAGGATTTGTACGAGTGGTTGGATAGATTAGCAGACACCCAATTTGAGATCAGATCTAGACCACCTGTGGTTTGGACAACGACGTTGATCATGAAATTCAAGAGAGTCGATAACGCTGTGTATAGAGTAGTGGATCTTTGGTTTGATAGCACTATTGGAGGGTACATTACTGAGTTCGCTATTGACAGAGTAGAATCATATAGTCAAGAAGAGAGATATTTCTTTAAGGGACCTAGAGGAAAGTTTCTACACTTTATGAAGATGAAGATTAAGATTCTATTGCATGAGAAGAATATCTTGAAGATACAGTAATCAGTTGGATTTTAAAGCTAATGTTCAAGAATTCAGACAGTGACAACGATGCAGAGGCTGGACACACACGTAGTGGGAGATCATTCAGGAAGGTTCCTCTTGCGAACCTGTTTAAGAAGAGTTATGAACCATTGGTACAAGATGAAGATTTCTACATTAGAGAAGAAGCAAGGAGATCAGACGAAGAATATTCAGAGTTCACAAGGGAAGAGGAAGTGGAGGCTGAGGAACTTTGTTGAGAAGAACCAAAAACTTGAGGGAC
>JZKD02S0454012.1:28546-42840 GCA_000966675.3 Picea glauca
GAGACTTAATACAAAGCAATCCGGAGATTCCTAATTCCGTCACTACTGTGTTATGAGTTTGTTCTTTCTGTTATTTCATTTTCATTCTTATTTCACTTATATACATCTGATGAATGTTGCATTGCAATTTAGTAACACTTCTACTGCAGTGATTAATATTTAGCTATCTATTGTTTACAATTTTTCCTCTGTATCGGCTACTAGCAGGTACAAGACCTGTAAATCTTTAGGTTGTCATATTTTATGCTTCAACGGGCCATTTCTTATCTTATTTTCTTCTTCTATTTACAAAGTGAGATTCTCTCTCGATAGGAGCCTTATTCTATAGACAGCTTAATGTTTTTCCCATAATTCATACACCATTTATTTCAAATATAACACAGTTACGGAAAAAGGCCTTTGGTTTGTATTTTGCTTTTAATATTGATTTCTAAAGTTCTCTTTTATAAAATCAAAAATGATACAGCATAAAACTTTTCAGATTTCCTTAAATTTTTTTGTTCCTCTATGACTGTCCCTGTTGTAAGACAACCCAATATTGAACCCGGCTTGACAGATCAAACCCATATCACTTTAAATCTCTTTGATACCATACTTAAACTGGCTAACACCCGGGTAGAAATTGAGCGTTCATGGGCTGCAATTGAAAGGGATATAAACATCCAGGAACAGTTGGAAGCCAGGCAGCGACAGCCTAGAAATCAGCCCTAGCTTCCTTTCCCGAAGGTCTACCCTCCTCTTTTTTACATCTTACGAACTTTCGGATGCCTAGACACTGTACTTTTTTAAATCCTTTAGTACAGACTCTGGAACAACAGGGATCATGTCCATGTGTTTTTCATATCTCACACCAAGGTCCTCTTGGGGGTAAAGGATTTGAAATTCCTACTCCCAAGTACTCCGCAAAGGTTGGACACTCATTCTTATGATGACCTTCTGTTCTTCAAAATGTGCACCAAAAATCCTTCCTATTTTCCTTTCCCTTATTCTGATTTAACTAAAATGTTAAGTTCTTCAAGTCTTCTCTCGGCTCTTCCACAGCTAGATCAATATGGTTATATTGATTTTCCTCTAACTACAATGTTTCCTATAAGACCTCAGCCTGGGTTTGGAACTTTTGCTTCCTCCAAGGGTACTTCAAATGTGCCAATAAAGAGTTAACAAATAAATGTCTATGTTGCATATCAGTAATAGGGAAATTCAACTTACCTTTTAGTCTTTTGAATGTCTAGTCCACCTCCCAGATTGATTCTCCTGGATTCTTCTTAATCTCTATCATCTCATTCATGAACTGATCCTCTAAACTTGGTTTATGAAATTCATTTATTAATTGCCTCTTCACCTCTAAGACGGTTGTAGGCACTCCCATTGGATTATTTACTATGAGACCCATATAATAATCCAATGCACGGTCTCTTAATGTAATTGCCAGTTGTGCAACCTTTTCATCTTCATCTGTAATCTCCTTAGCTTCCCATATCTTCTCACTAATAAACACATTCTTTTCTGGGTCATCTGACCCTTGTCCTTGACACTCTAGTAACCAAATAGTTGGATCTTCTCCTGCCATTGTGAAGTTTGATGTACTACCACCTCCATGTGGTGTATATACTTGAATGCTACTTGTTGAACTTATACTTTTTCTTGATTTTCCACTGGACCCAAGTAATACTAAAATCCTTCTACCAATAATCACTTGATGTCTGAACATTTATTTTCCTTCATTTGTATTAGTCACACATGGGGTTGTGGGTTCCACACTAATTCAGATATGGAATGGAGAGCCTTATTCTGCGTCGGACCTCTGACCTCTAGTTTTCCTCTCATATGTGGCGTGGAATATTTCCTCAATCTTCCCTATTGCACGGAGATCCTCTACTTCTTCCTCATCACTATTCAATCCCTCTTGCTTGGCCACCTCCCTCTTTTTCCTATTGATGTTATACTAGTAGGGTCGTCCACTGTGCATCACTCTTTCTCTTTCCATTATCTCCTTGATATGTTCCTCATCCATAATAATAGGGTCCATTTCTTCCTTCTTTTAGCCTCTATCGAGAGCCCTTTCCATATCTCAAATCTTCCTTACTCCTTCCCCCATCTCCCCCATGCACGCAAAGTGATTTAGATGTCTGATTCCATGGTCATCACACCTTTATCATGCTGTAACATTTTGATTGACATGTAAAGTGACCTGATCTACCTGCCTCTCGGTCCCTTCAAAAATTCATGCTCTGCAGCAGTATATGACTTTATTGCATCAACTGCAAATTCAATAATAAACCCTGTAATAATATTGTCTAACCAAAAGTCCACTGCATGTGTGAATTTATTGTTAACCCTTTCCAACCGTGTGATATTCTCAGTAGTACACTCTATTGGCCTTATCCAATTAGTTGGATGAGTATCCTTCAACCTCAATATCCACTCATGTAATAACTCTAGAAAATAACAGAAATATGCTTCATGAAAATCAGTAAACACATACCTCTGTAGATACTGGCATAGTGTATACCTGGAGCTTCTATTATATTTCTACGTGAACTCGAGTTGCTTTGTATCCAACCATATTTCAATATCTTTCTTTGTAGGGTTCCATGGCCTAAACATCCCCTTCTACCACTACATTCTCTTCATCAAATCCCCTCAAATCCAATATGCTAAGTTCCAACTGAGAACATAACCATTTCTTGGATGCATAGGATGACCTAGTTTCTACCTTAGTTTTCCAAAAAAACCTTAGAAATCATCGACCCCTATGGTAAATCAGAAGGAAACACTACGCACAGAGTGCAAAACGCAGTCTCACCCGAGATGGCTTATGGGTGATTGCATGACCCAAGTGTCTTCAATAATGGAAGGGATGGAAATTGCGGGAATGTTAGGCACATTTACTCTTCTACTTCAACATTCATTCTATCATACCATCATTCATTATATATGTCATTCATTTAACCATTAACATACATTTTTCATAAAATAACATGTCTTTCTATCACGTGTTGTAAATAAACTTCAACAAATTCATGGATTCATTCAACATAAAATCATATCAAAGAAACACATAAGAGAATGACACATAGAGACACCATATTTTACCGTGGTTCACCCCCGCTGGGCTACGTCCACAAATATATTATGCTCATTATTATTATTCATCAAAATAGGGCACTGCACGCATTACATCAAAAGTTTGTCATACTCCATGAGGATGACCAATGTCGCACCAAGATCCATATATTGTGACTTGACCCTCATATACAATCCATACATCTCAATGATGACTTCATCTAAGCTCTGCAACTCTCAACAAAACTAGCATTGTGACTCAAAACCTATTCAAGAGTGAACTCAACTTCGCCAAAACTAGAAACATTCAAGATAAAGATGATAGATATATCGATATCTTATTTTTCCCATACATCCTCTATTTATATTACAAAAATGGGTAAAAACCCTTACATCATACTCAAAAACCCTAATTCTAAGTGGACTCAACTTGTCCACATTCTAACTGCCTTCATGTGCTAATCCAAAATTCAGTCGCGCTAATTTTCCTTTATTCCTGGTGCACTGCTTCCTTTTTCCTTCTTGCGCACTACTTTCTCCTCATTTACTGGTGCACGATGCTTCCTTGGTCCATTTCTTGTCTTCATTTCTAGTTTGTTTCACTCTTTCCTTGGACTTTTCTTCGAAAATACCCTGCTCCAACAAAGAGAAAATCGAAGATCCGCATATTAGGAAAAATATGGGGTTAACAAAAGTTTCTAAGAAGTCTCAAATGGATGAAGAACTGGATAAAGGGACCAATCATGAGAATCCTAAAGTCAAAAACGGAAAGGAAGTAGAGCTTGAACACTTTCACAAACTGGGAAGCTTAGGAAATGTCCTCACATGGGGGGACAAACTTATCCTAGAGCCTGTAGATGAAGTGGTTGATGTCCAAGCCATTGCTTATGAACGAAAGAGCCAAGTGGATGTCAGGAGAAAAAGGAAAAATATAATGCTCACCTTGGACAACACTGTGATTATAACCACAGAAGAAACCCTACTGGATGCAATATAGTCTGGGGTAAGTGATTTGTTAGGAGGAGGAATAGCTATATCTAGTGCCACCATAGACAAAGCAAAGGAATATGAACAAGAAGTTGGATCTATGAGAGAATAATTGGCACACCTTAGGCATTAGGTGGAATACTATCAGGATGTCACCCAAGCGGTAAGCTTCATGAATATTGAATTAATATAAATTTATAGTCAGTTCAATTCATATAGGGAGGTATTTATGACCAAGATCATTGGATTTCAAGAAGATACCTTTCTGGACCTCATGGTGTATAAGGAAATGATGAAATGGTCTGAGAAATCTCATGAGGTATCAAAACAAATTTAATATATCAAAGAGATCCAGAAAGGAATAGGCTAAGAAGAACATGGCACCAAGATGCTTGCAGAGGAGAGTTTATCTAGATTCAAAGTATTTGTAGAGTATTGGGTACAAAGTTGTAGAGTATTGGGTACAAATAGTAAAAGAACCATGGCTAAAAATGCAAGAAAAATGGGAGGAGTGTCTTAGAAATTAGGACCACATCAATCAGAAAATGATAGATCTTCATCTCCCATAATTTGGCTCCCCCATTGACTTTGTTGAATTAGGCATCATGGTCCAACGATTCGACGAGTTAGATGACAAGCTTGAAGCTAAAGTTTGGGAGATTTGAAATCTCGATAAGGGACAGGTTAAAATACTTGACGATGGGCTGATAGGGACAACATGGGTCCTACAACATCTAGGCTTCGAGATTAACAGGTTTAAATACCGGGCGATGTAGATGAAGGATAGGCTGAGCATGTCAATGGACTAGCACTAATTCCCATATTTACACACTTGTGAAGATCTATTCTCCAAATGGTCTGAATATGACCGAGCTAACCCTATGAGCTAACGAAAGCTCATTGATAGTTTCCATGTGGATATGATCCACTTTATTTTTGTTATCTCTTGTTTAGCAATCATTAGTGATAAGTTTTTGCATGAATTTTTTGATATAAATAAAGAGGTTGACCTCATTTTGAAGGGTCGACAGTTTTTTAATAGTGGAGGATTAGGCAAAGAACTTTTTTTGAAGTTTAATTTTGAAGCTCATGTAGAGCCGAAGACGATTTTTTCCAAAGATTATGGAGTAACTCAATTTGTGGATTGTTATGCTTTGTTGATTGACTACTACAAGTGGTTTAGTAAGACAATAATTGTGTTTTTTGAGTTATCTTGAAATGTTGCAGTCGCTAAATGTATATTGGAATGAATGTGATGGTGTTATAAAATTGTGTTATATAGTAACCTGAATTATTTCTACTTATGTGTCGTTTCTATGAATACCCTCCTTTTCTTTCATGATATTTGTTGATTGATCAATATGGAAATACTAATGTTTTGATATTGGTTTAAAAGAGGTGTCATATACATGTTATTGGTAAGAGTTTATCCTAAGCCCGTCCTTCTTAAGAATTCATTCATCAAACTTTTAATAAACGAACTTATAAAGAAACAAAAAACAATTTATAAATACCCATTCGATAACATATTAAAGACCCATTGAACCCTTCCACACTATTTGTCCGTAGAATCACGTTATGCCAAACATGGAAGAGTCTAATTGGGCCTCATGTCTGGGCGTGATTCCTAATGTTGAGTTAAAGGGAATTCTGACCCCTCAACACAAGGATGAAATAAAGTTTACAGAAGGTCTGAGGAAATGAATGCTATAAGTGATTCCACTTTGGATAAAGATGTTGTTCGTGGAGAAAGGGATGATGCTCATGGATCCCGATAGAATGGCTGAGTAAACTCCCCTATCATTGGGGGGGTTGCAAGAACGAAGGAAAGTGATAGAGGAAATATATCCATTAAGAAGGATCCATAAATTGATTGAGATGAAGTGAGGAATGAAATGGACCCAGAGGAGAAAAGGAGAAAAATAGCTGGGAGATACGCAAGAAGAGTTGAGATAAGAAGGAAAGAAGAGCAGAGAAGTGGAAAAGAATTATCCAGGAGTGGGTGATGAAGGCTTAGACCCAAGATGAAGATAAAATAAACCACACCAGGTGGTATTGCAGAAGAGTATGTTGTGCCATAGAGGAGAAAATATGAGGATAGGCTCGTAAAGAGTCATGGTATTGAGGATAGGGTGTCCAGTGGGGATACCAATAGCAGTAGTAGTAGTGGTGACAACAATAATGGCATAGGTGATGAATTTTTCACCCCTTGGCTATTGTGGAGTGCCACAATATTAGAGGAATATGAAGCGCAGGGCAATGGTGTGATGATAAGATAAAAATATGAAGTGCAGAGAAGTGATGTGTCATTAAGAGAAGAAGATGGTGTGTAGAGTAGTGGTGCGCACATATCATAGGAAGATGGAGTCCCCCCTAGTGGTTTGGGAGACAAATTAACAATAGTAGATGGTATTTTGTGGATTCAAGTAGGAAATTATATGGGTACCCTTACAAGAAATGTCTGAAGGAGCTGGACTTACCCCCTTTTGAACCACCCCCTTGTGCATTTGTAATAAAGAGGAAAGAACAATTGATAATGAAGTGATTCAAGTTGTATAAGGAAGAAGAGAAGAGACACATGAAGAAAAAGGTGAAGCTAGTGCCACTTCACCTAGAATTGTATCAATAACAAGAAGTTTGACAACCAATAGTTAGAGTAGTGGAGTTGGTTGGAGAGTAACGATGGAAGATTAGGATAGCACCCAGAGGTTACCCATGTTCCACGGAATGGGTAAGGATTATGCATAACAACATTGGTTTATGTGTGAAGCAATCTGTTCTGTGAAGAGGATCACAGAGGAAGCAACAAAGATCGCACAGTTGGAGACCACATTTAGGAACAAAGCCTTGACATAGTATATGAAGTACAAGTCCACTATGCTGACATGAAAAACGAGGTCCATGATGGAGATTAAGCAAGATATACTTAGGGAATTTTAGAAACCTAAGTCAAAATATCAATGTACCATGGAGATAAAGGAGATCAAATAGAAGGAAGGCGAGACCATGTGGGATTATGAGCAATAGTTTAAGACTTTTTTGGATAGGATGATGTTCCAAATTTAGGATGTGAATCAAAGAGAGTGGTTTATTGAGGGGTTGCTTCCCCATATCTGAGTTATTCTCACCCAGCAAAAGGTAATGACTCAAGAAGAGGCGATATAAATTGCAATGCACCTCAAACCTATTCTAGGAGGGGCAGGGACGTCAGCGGGATTAGCGCAGGTGCAGTTGCAAAATGACAACCTAATGATGCAATTGAAAGATATGACCAAGAAGAAGGTCGTGCATGAGAACATATGGTGTACCAACTGTCACTCATAGGGGCATTGCAAAGACAAATTCCTTCTACTTCCAAATTATGTGGTGACGGGCTCGTTGATTCCATTTCCATCTAGACAAACATAATGGTGCAATATATGTAGATAGTGGGGCCATGTACCACCTGTGGAAAACCTAGGGTTCAACTCTAACAGCGTACCAATAAACCCTAACTAGTGGACCTTTCGGCAAGACCTACGAAGCATATGAAGTCTCACCTGAAGTAGCAATAGGGGGTTGCAGGACACAAGTGTCTACAACTAGAGGAAATGAAAAGTGATTCCAGAACAACAACGCAACATAAAATAGGGGTTCTTAACCCTACTATGTTTAGCTTCACGAAGTTATATATATCTCATTTTCTTCAATAGGAACAATAAAAATTCATAACAGTATAACATATAGAAAATAGAACAACATCAACCACAAAGATCAACAAGATTTACATGGTTCACCCTCTCCCTAGGGCTATGTCCACAGAACTGTGTTTTATATTTGATGAAAACATACAGTTCTATCTCTGCACTTAGCTGCAGATCCTCTCTCTATCTTCCTTTCTTTCTCCCCCCCCTGCTCACCCAACTGCAGGGTTGATCTTCGCACCCAACTGAAGATCCAGAATACCTAATGCTCTTACAACCACAACACTTTCATCTCAATATTTCTCTCACCAAAAATAATAATAACCTCCCTCTCAACCCTTCTAGACCTTTATTTATACATTTCATGACTCTTAGACAACCTTAGACCGAAGCCTAGGTGTTAAAACCCTAGGTTCCAAAACCCTAGGTCCACATGACCCACATTTTAAGGGCTTTGCCAATATGTTCTTCCTTCTTCTCTGTGAGGTGCTCCAAATAAACCATTGGTGTTTTCTTCCTTTTGTTGACTTTTCCACGACCCATATTCTTTGTTGATTTTTCTTCCTTGATCTTCTCTTTCAACGGCTTTCTTTTCCTTTACCTCATTCCTTCTTTTATGCTTCTTTAGACACTTCGATCCTTCCTCAGTTTGTGTGCCTTCTATGCACTTCATGCTTTGTATTTATTCCTTAATCTTCGCTTTCTTCCTTAACACATAACCAAGGGCCAACAGGGCCCCAGCACTCACATGTGACTCGTCCCGAGTCACTGCAGTGTTGAACCTTTTGTATTACTTCGACTGCAAACTGCGTGGAGCAGCCTGGGCTTTATGCTCTGTCACTCCCTATCATGTGCAGACTGTCTTTTATGTGTCTGGTACCAAGTTTCAACTGCACCTGGTACCTAGACCCTTCTTCGTTTTCTTTTACTAACAGCTGCGAGGTAGCTGGTTGTCATAATACAATTTCAATCGGCTTCCATTTACTAAACCATCCTTCCATTCTCCATTAAGGGTCTTCAACTGCGCAACTACTCCTTTTGTGACATGGGCGATCTCAAATGGTCCAAGCCAATGTGTCTTGAACTTCCCTGGATGCTTCATGAACTTGTTGTCATATAATAGTACCGAATCTCCTTGCTTAAATTCTTTCTTCTTGATATGTCTATCATGTTAACTCTTTTCTCGTTCTTTTTGTACCTACTGATGAAATACTGCAATAAACCTGTCTTCCTCTAATTCTACCAATTGTACGAGCCTGTCTTGAGCAACGTCGATGTCATCCATAACTGTAAATGTTGCAATTCTTAAAATAGGAACCAAATATTCCATAGGTAGTACTGCTTCCAAGACATATACTCTGTAGCAGTGATAATGTACCAAGCTTCTGTGCACTTTCCTGGTGGGTTAATCGGTCCCACAAAGTCAATAGCCCATTTCTCACATTCCTGTAAATTTCACTGAGGTGTTAAAGGCATCTCATCCCTTCTAGAAGGCTTTCCTATCCTTTGGAATACATCGTAGTCTCTATAGTATTCCTTATCATCCTTGTGTAAAGTAGGCCACCAGAGGCCATCTTTGAGAACCTTTTGTGTTGTTTCTTTCCATACATACTGTTCTCCTGCAATGCCTTCATGTGCTTCTGCAAGAATCAATGGTCTTTCTTCGTCCATAACGCATCTCCTCAAGATCTCATCTGGTCCCATCTTATATAATTGTCCAATTATAAGTTGAAATTCTGCAGTGCGGACTACCAACTGTTTCTTCTGAATAATTGTATACTCATGAGGTGCCATTCCTGTGGACAAAAATTGAACTATCTCGACGAAGTGATCATCGAATTTTCTAATGGCCAACAACTGTGCATCTGGTAGTGTATCCTCCAGACTGGTAGGTTCCTCACCATGTTATAGCCTGGATAAGTGACCAGGTCCTTTATTCATTCTTCCTGGCTTGAGCACAATATCAAAGTCACACTCCAGGAATAGTAGTAGCCATCTGCATATTCTTCCCCTAAACACTGGCTTGTTGACTAAGTACTTCAATGTAGAATGATCATTGAACATATTAAAATGTCCTCCCAGCAAGTAGTGTCGAAACTTTTGCAGTACATACACCATAGCTGAGCCTTCTCTTTCGATGGTAGTATAATTCTTTTCAGCTTCCTGCTAGCAAAGGCTATAGGGTGTTCGATATCTCATGCACCTGTTTGTGGTAAGAATGCTCCCAATGCAATGGAAGAAGCATCGACATGAACATTGAATTCCTTGCTCCAATCTAGAAAAACCAAGATAGGTGCAGTGACCATTTTCTGCTTTAGTGTGTTGAAGCTCTATTGGCATTCCTCTGTCCATTGAAACTTACTATCTTTCTTTAATAGCTTCTCCATAGGTGATGTTATTTGTGCATAGCCCTTAATAAACTTTCTGTAATATCCATTGTGTCCCAATGCAGTGCGCAATTGTCTAACCAAAGTAGGAGGAGGTAGATCAATAATGATAGCAATCTTGGAAGGATCTACCAACAACCCTTGCTTACACACAATGTGTCCTAAAAACACTCCAAAGGGTGAAAATAAGATACACTTCTTTAGATTCAAGGAAATCTGATATTGCCTGCACTTATCTAACATTAATCTCAGACATTCAATATGATTTTTCAGTAGACAAAAAATGGTCCAGTCATCAAAGTATGCTTCCAAAAACTTGTGTAAAAATTCCTTAAATGCTTCGACCACCACCCTAGAAAATATGGTTGGTGCATTCTTCAAGCCAAAAGGAATCATAGTGTACTGAAAAGAACCCCATTCTGTTGCAAATTTCATCTTATGTCGGTCTTCCTTAGCAATTCTGATCTGGTGATAGCCTAAAAATCCATCTGTGAATTAATAAACCTCATGTATTCATGCATTATCTAGAACTTCATCAGTAAACGGTGTAGGAAATGGATCATGTAAATATGCATCATTCAGTTTCATTAGATCTACACAGATTCTAATTTCTCCTCGCTTCTTATCCTGGACCACCATAGGGATGATCCATTCATATTCTTCGACTGGTTCTATGATTCCTGCTTCCAACATTCTATCTAATTCAATCTTAACTTTCTGCTTATACTTGGGATTTAGTCTGTAAGGTCTCTGTTTGATAGGTCTTGCATCTTGTATCAAAGGGATATTCATTTCTCCCATGGGCCCTCTAATTCCCTTCATGTCTATGAACTTGGTTGGAAACAAGTCCCGATACTCATGCAATAGTTATGTAATCTTACTAATAGTAGCATCATCCCAATAGTCTCCAACATTTTCTAACTTAGGTGATTGCTTTGCTCCAATATTAACCTTCTTAATATTAATAGGATGCCCAACAAAAGGTAATTCAATCCCTGGCCCTTATATGTCTCTTTTTCCTTCAGTTTATGAAATGTTTACATCCCTCGAGTCATCATCCTCATCGGAATTAATATTATAGAAATCATGTAACTACTGAAGAGGCACAGTCCATTCATATTCTTCTTGGTCAAGAGAGGGGTTAGGTGCCTCCTCCAAGACCTTCTGTATTATGATTTGTAAAGCCTGATCTACTGTGGGGTATTGACTTTCAAATAGGAACATACCTATAAAGTTATGGGTCATACCATACCAATCTGTAGTGACGAAGCACAGTTCTGCTTGAAGATACTAGTTTATAGGCATAGTATCTAAGGCGTTAATGAACTTATGTACCCACTCTTCCTTGGGAATGTTGCTCCAGGCTTCCTCATAACTCCTCACATGGTCCTTAGGACAACTCTAACTCCTGTATAGAACTTCACATCCTTCATCTTGATCTGAAAAGCACATTGTCAATAAGGTGTGACATTGTACCCACTCCACAATGTGCTTCTTCTGTGTTCCCCACCATCTAGCTGGTGTTGCTTTTAAGGCTTCATCTAGTGCCAACATCCTCTATTGTACTAGTACAATTCTCTCAAATTCAGCTAGAAATGTCTCTAAATGATTCAAGCCATCAAATGTAGGAATATTACTTACTTATGTCCCAATCCAGTGAACTGCCTTGGTCAATTTGGAACACCTGCATGTAGAGACTTCATACATTCTATTCTGCCAATTTTCCAATGCTTCTTCTGAATCTGATGAGCATGCACTTTCACTTCGCCAACTTAGATTTCCATCTGTTGTGGGATTAATGTAATCATGTTGTCCTGCTATCAGTTTCTAGATGTTCTCTATCTCATAGGTGTGGTCTTCTTCTCTTATAGGTTTTGTGTATCTGTGACCTTCATCGAGATCAATAGGTGCAATGACCTTAACGCCATTACCCTCTAATGTCATTCTTCTCTTTTCTAGGTCAAAAACAGTCATATTGTTGAAATCCCAATCAATTCCTAACAGCGTAGGATAGGGACAGTTATCATCAACAATCTCGATCACTTCAAAATCTGCAAAAGTCCTTACTTTGTCAATGTACACGGGTACATGATATAATCTTCCAAAGGGGCTCACCGCCTACTGGTTAGCCATCCTAAGCCTAATAGGAGAGTAAATCAGTTTAGGTTTTCCCATAAGTGCCCAAGTCTTCTTTGTCATAACATTCACTTCTGATCCCAAGTCAAGGACCACATAGTCCACGTCGTAGTCTCCAATCTTAGCACTAAGGTGTAGTTCCCTGCTTGTCCTCCTTTTTCTATATACTTGATTCAGATCTCTACTCAGTATAGGATCTACTCTTCCAATTTCAAATTGTCTTACCAGGTGTTGTAGTTCCTATGCATTTCTTTCATATTTAATCAAATTGATACAAGTATACAAGAAATCCATAAGCTTTCTTACCTCTTTTCCTTGCCTCAGTAGGACAGACTGATCGAATGCTAGAGGCATTTCACATTCCCTTGCTTCTAGTTGTGCCCTAGATGAAGAAGCTTGTTCTCCTAAAAATTCTCTCCTTGCTTCTTCAAAAGTGTGTTTTTCTCTCCTTGGATCAAACAATTGTGCCTTCTCTGCAGCTCTTTTGATCCCCAATCCATCTATAGTCTTACCTGGAGTCACCCTATCTTGTCCTGTAACAACGCCTCCTCTTGTAATAACAACTCTGGGATCCTCACCGCAAGGTTCTACTGATATTAGTTGGACTTGATGGTTTCCTCCTCGTCTTTCCTGGAGTTTGGCTAACAATACTAGAAAATATTCAATGACATGATCAAATGAATTACATTAGTTGCAAGTGGTACAAGGGTTCTAACACTCCCTTTCCAAATGACCTAGCGGTGCACAGTTATAGAAAATAATCTGACCTCGACCTCAACTCATACCTCCACCTCATCCTCTTCCTCTGAATCCACCATGAGGGTTGAAGTTTCCTCTTCCTAGGGAATTGAACTGCACATTGTTTCCTTCTGACTATAAATCTCCTTGAATTATATATGTATCCCTCGATCTTTCATGCATGATATCATAAGCCCTACAATCCTTCTCATCATTCCCGATAGATTTGTAGAATGTACAATAAATATTGGTGGGTGTCTGGACATATTTCTGCATATAATAGCATTCACCAGGGCAATGTCTAGTTCTACATACCTCACACCGGGGTAGAGTAGCCTGCTTCAAAGGGTTAGGGGCTCCAGAGGCCAATTATTTGTTAAATAAGGGACGGTGATCTTTTTCATGGCCCTCTGATTTGCATCTGATACACCAGATGTCTTCTCTTTTCTCCTTCCCTTTATCTTTCTTCATGTCTTCTACCTGTAAAGATAAACTAGTTAATTGGTTCAAAATCCGACTCATACCTGGACTGGATTCTCCTGCAGGGGTTGCTTTTAGTTTCATGGTGATATCTAATGCTTCAACCTACTAAGCAACCTTCTATTGCATCAAAGGAACTCTGATGTGTAGCAGGAGGGGAGCGATGAACAATTCCTTGTGTTGTTCATATGGAATATGAAACTTAAATGGCCTGTCATGGTCTTAAACCTCCGATCAAACTCCCAGACAGGTTCAGTCACCTTCTTCTTGATTTCCTTCAACTTCCTAATACACTGTGACTCCAACTTAGGCTTCTTGAACTATGCACTCAACATAGTTTTGATGACATTTGATGGCTTAGGTTGCACAGATCCTGAAACAAACTTCATATACCAGCTCAATGCGCGGTCCCTCAAGGTAGTACTAAATTGATCTCTCTTGACAGCTTCATCGGTGACTTGCTTAATGCTCCATACAGATTCACATAAGAACTAGTGTTGATCAGGATCCTCAGAGCCATCTCCTCTGAAGATGGGTAACCTCATTTCATTTGCCATAGATCTTCCTTGGTTTCTCGACTGAGTATGTACTAAGATGTTTGTAACAGTACACTGATTTCTCTGACTACTCTGGTTACTCTAGTTACTTAATTTTTCTAAAAAAATGGGAGGAGTAATAGTACTTACTTCGACAGTAGGCGCAGTCCCTCAAGTTTTTGGTTCTTCTCAACAAAGTTCCTCAGCCTCCACTTCCTCTTCCCTTGTGAACTCTGAATATTCTTCGTCTGATCTCCTTGCTTCTTCTCTAATGTAGAAAT
>JZKD02S0454012.1:67809-78829 GCA_000966675.3 Picea glauca
TTGGAATACCTGTGTTGTCGAACACCTGTATATTAAATCTCTGCAATATTGTCTCAACATATTTCCTCTGATTCAACCATAGTTTCTTATTTTCCCGGTCTCTTTTAATTTCCATGCCCAAAATAAAATTGCAGCACCAAGATCCTTCATGTCAAATTTAGAGGACAACTGGGTTTTCACATTTTGGATAATCTCCTTATTTGTTTCCTATCAGCAACATATCATCCACATTCAACACCAAATAAATAAGATGATCAACAATCAATTTGAAATACACACAGTGATCTGATTTTCTCCTTATGAAGCCAAGTCCCAACATATAAGTATCAAATTTTTATACCACATCCTTGGTGATTGCTTTAACCCATATAGGGATTTTTTCAGCCTATATACCATCATTTTCTTTCCCTTCACTACAAATCCTTCTTGTTGCTTCATGTAGATTTCTTCTTCCAGATCTCCATCTAGAAATGTTATCTTCACATCCACCTTCTCTAATTCAAAATCTTACGCAGCAACAATAGATACAAGAAATCTAATAGAAGTTCACTTGGCAACAAGAGAAAAAATTTCACCAAAGTAAATTCCATGTACATGGGAATACCCTTTTGCTACTAATCGAGCTTTGTATTTCTCCACTTTGCCTTCTGCATTCAACTTCTTTTTAAACACCCATTTGTTTTCTATGGGATTTCTTCCAACTGGAAACTTCACTAGATCTCAAGCCTCATTCTTGGCCAAGGATGCCATTTCTTCAACCATGGCCTTTTTCCAGAGTTTTCCATCCTTTAAATACACTTCCCCCCTAATAGTTCTAGGATAATCATCAATAATAAACTAAGCAAAATTTGAACGAAAATCAGGTGGAGTATATTTTGGTTGTCATCTTTCCCAAATCAATCTCCTCAATACTGCAGTATGAGCATCTTCTTCTTTTCATTCATGTTCTTTTGTAGAGTTTGATTCATTATCCTTCAATTCAATCTCTATTTTCTTTGGTTCTTCCTCCTTTGGTAGGACTTCATGTTTGACAACATCTTTGATTTCTCTAAATACCACATCTTGTCTATACACTACCTTTTTAGTTTTTGGGTTCCAAAGCTTATAACCTTTCAGACCATATTTATACCCTATAAAGATACACTTTCCAGGCTTTTTATCTAGCCTTCTCTTGTTTTCCTTTAGAACGTGATCATAGGTGTCACAGCCAAATATCTTGATATGTGTCACAGAGGGTTTCTTACCATTTGATACCTCATGTGGAGTATTTTCATCCAGTGCTGATGGGGGTGATCGATTGACCACGTAACATGCAGTACCCACTACCTCTACCCAAAATTATTGTCCTAACCCAACACCGCTAAACATGCACCTTGATTTTTCCATCGGTGTCTTGTTCATACGTTCTGCAACTCCATTCTATTGAGGTGTATATGGAGTAGTATTTTTCCTTTCTATATCACACTTCTTACATAATTGTTTGAATTCATTTTTGTAGACTTCTCCACCATTATCCGTACTTGACACCTTAATTATTTTCTCTGTTTGATTATCCACAAGAGCCTTAAACTCTTTAAACATGACAAAGACTTTAGATTTCTTCCTAAGGAAATATATCCATGTATTCCTCGAGAAGTCATCTATAAATGAGGCATAGTACACAAATTTTCCTAATGATGGAACTGACACATGTCCAAACACATCATTGTGCACCAACTATAAAATTTTCTCTACCCTCGTTGCAACAGAGGGAAATCTTACCCGATTCTACTTCCCATATACACAATGTTCAAAAAAATCAAAATCTAGAGAGCGGTTAGACACAACTTCAACCATACCTTTATCCCTTTCAGTTGTGTCTAACCATCTCGCTCATGTTTCAATGAATGAAAATGAGAAGGATTTTCGGTCAAATCACAAATAGTTGTCGATGGAGAGAGGTAGGTTCAATGTAGTAGTAGAAGTCCCTTCTCTTTGATATGCCCCAGAGTTTGATGCCACAACATAGCCTTTTCTCTAGAGACTGTAGGAGTTATTCTTCTTCAGCTCCAATATCAGGAACAACGAAACTATTACACCCATCACTAATAGTGTTTCCTTGCAGCTTATATAGAGTTCCAAATAGAACTCCCTTCAACAACACCATCGCTCCTCGATCCATAATGCAGGTTTCTTTCTCAAACACTATTTTTACCCCTATATTGTCTATTTTTCTTACACAAATCAAATTTCTAGCCAACCCTAGGATGTGCAGAACACTAGGGAGCGTTTTAATCCTTCCATCCATGACATTCAACTTGAATTTTCCTTGTCGTATGATTTTGGTTGTCGAGACATCACCTAGGAAAACATCACCTCCATCATACCTTTCATACTCACAAAACCACTCCCTGTGAAGAGTCATATGAAAGGATGCACATGAGTCAACTAGACATGCCTCATGATCTACATGCATGCTTGAAGAAGCCAAGTACACATCCCCTCCTTCTGCGAAAGTTTTTTCTTCTATAGAAGGAGCATCTTCATATCCCTTCCCTCTCTCAACACTTATGGATCTACATTGCTTCTTGTAGTGCCATTCTTTTCCACATATCCATCATACCTTTACAATTTTTCTGGGAGATTTGGATCTTCCCTTGGATTTAGATCTCCCACTTGTGGACTTAGATCTATTTCTTTCCTGGGAGTGTCCTCTTGCAAATAATGCATCTATGCTCTGTCCTTCCATGTCATTTCATCTCATCTCCTCCCACAACAAGGATGAGACCATATCATCGAAACTTAAAGTAGTTGTATTACTACATGTTGTCGCCTTTATACACACCTCGGGTAACGTGGAAGAAACCTTCAATCCACTGGGTGTGTCCTTGGGGGCAAGTTTTGAGTCAAGGTGTTGTCACCTGAACCTCAACTCCTCCGTCTAGGCCAACCCCTAGTGAAGCCAAAGAGGGTACTCCCTAAATAAAATAATCTTTGACTTGAACTAATCTAAGTACAAGAAAATGAATCTAGGAGTTTATTATGAAATAAGAAAATCAATATATTGGGTGTGTCCTTGGGGGCAAGTTTCGAGTCAAGGTGTTGTCACTTGATCCTCAATTCCTCCATCTAGGCAAACTCCTAGTGAAGCCAAGGATGGTAGTCCCTAAATAAAATACTCTATGGCTTGAACTAATATAAGTACAAGAAAATAAATCTAGGAGTTTATTATGAAATAAGAAAAAGATAATAATATAATCTAGCAGCATATATGACACATCAAAGAAATTGCTTATGCCAAAAGTAAAGAATTCAAGATACTTGCATATATATGATATAACTTTAAAGAGATACAAGTACTTGAAAGGAAATGATAAGCAAATATTGAAATGTAGACTAGTTCCAAAAGTAAAGGTTGTTGCAAGATATCAAATGTTGATGCAATGGAGACTGATATGTACAAGTTTATTATGAGTTGATTAAAGTGATTGGAATTATTTTTATTGCATAAAAGAAAGATAATCTAGATGTGGCCTCTAAGAGGATATTCCTTAGAGTGGAGGTTGATCTTGTCGAATATCCAACAGGGAGAGTATCCCTCTGATTTTGCACATAAGCTCAAGAGAATGTGGGAGATCTGACATGGAGAACCTAGATCTCAAAGTTGCCACCGGATTTCTTACACATACTCTCTTACGTTTCCACACAAGCAATAGTTCTTAAATATTGTCCTATTAATCTAGATCCACACTGACCAGCCCCAGTTCTGATGAGTTCCCCAGATCGAGTTAGACTCGCAAGGGTTCAAAGCATACACCGGGGAGCTGAGTGGATGGGTTTATTTTCCAAATTGAAATTGCACAAAAGTAAATGTGTTTTAATTACTACTATCCACATTGACCAACCTCTTTGTAGAGGAGCTGAGGGGACGGGTTTATTTGCTCCAAATAAAGAAAACGTGTTGAAATGAAACTAAACTAGCAATCAAGAATTACTTTCCCAAATTGAAATCTAAGATAAGTATTGTAGTGCTTTGTGATGAATTATAAGGTTAATTTTAGCTTATCCTTAGATATGAAAAATGAATCTAAGCTAAAATTGCAAAACTTGACACAATCACCAAAAAATTGTTCCCCCCTGGGGGGATGAAGTGTGGGAGCTTGAAGCCCCACTAATTTTATTAATGAAAATTACAAAAACCTTTTTTGAGATGATGTTTTACCATTCATTAGGGGGGTCACAAGTGTTTACAAAGTTTTAGAAGTGTTTATCAAAGAAAGGGATGCTCTCGAGGGTCCCGGATGCTCCAAATCCATCAAATTTCGACAGAGTATCCTTCTATATGTTCGAAAACCTGCACAAAAAATCAAGCAAACAATGACAAAGGATGGAAAAAAACACTTTGGAAGTGTTTGTGGTTATTAGTATAAAACCCAGAAAAATGACTAAGTAAAACTAGTAAAAAATGAGGAAAAGGAACTAAGAAGAGAAAGCTAAAAAGCTTGTCTCCTTAGGGTATTTGATTGTTGTTTTATAAAAACAATATAAAGGTACTTAATTTGTCAAATATGAAAGTAAAATCCTTTAGAAAATAACTATCTTTTAACCTCTAAAAAATTTGAAAGAAAAAACATGTTCAAGGGAGACTTTTCCTATGCTAGATCTAAGCATTAGATGAAACTTGAAAGTGCAAAATTAGATCTAGTTTAATCTATGCATGCAAAGTAACATATCAAGGATGTAGATTTAAGTTTTAGATCCTAACACTTGCATGCAATGAAGTAGCCTAAATGAAAATAGAATTTCTTTTGAGAAAGAGAGAAAAAAGAGCTTGTAAGCCTTGAAATCCTTGGGCAAAATGGAGTCTTCTTGGTAGAGGAAAGAGAGACTATGTCCTTATAGATCTTGAAGATGAAGAGGATGCAAACCATCTCAACCTTGCCTTCAATCATGTGAACCTATGAGATTCAAACACTTGAAACAAAATGTTAAATAGTAGTGCTCTCTACATATGAAATTTAGAAAACATGTCAATCAAACAAGAAGAACATGAAATATTTGATTACATATATAAAAAAACAAGACTTAGAAATGCAAGCTAGCTTAATAAATCTTATTATTCAATGAGAGACAATTGATATAGAAAGACAAACCAGTTTAATAGATCATATATTCAATAAATTGAAAGCAAATAATTGAAAAAACATCACCTCACAAATTTGGCACAATGACAAGCAGCATCCACACATTGAGATCACTACACCAATATAGCCTCCAAAGCCATTTATTCCAAATGATAGTACAATAGTGTTACAACCACAAGCATTTCTCTCCTACTCTAACTAGTTTACAATGAGAGAGCAAGCTTGTATAAATAGCACAAGTGGTGGAGTTCCCAATGAAGGAGGGCACACCACTTTTGATGAGAAGATGGCCAAGTGTTGAGCCATGGGCATCCACCTCCCTTAACTCCTGAAAGGGCACCACATGTCAGACAAGGAGGAGGGAAGGTGGGCACACCTCCTCATGAGGGCACCACCTACCCACAAGAGGGGTGCACCTCCTCATGGGGAAAGATCCAATCTTGATTTAACTAAGAAATAACTCCCCCATAACTATTCTCTCATTGCCAAAAACGCTCAGTTAACTCAAATGGAAGTTGAGTTGACTCAAAACATGTCCCATACATGTTTCCCAAAAAATAGCTTTGCTGATTTTTCCTGACTTTTTATGTCTTTTTTTACTTTTGTGAGCAAAATTAACTTTTTAATGATTAAAATCACTCATTTTACTCACAAAAGTGGGTGCTCTATGTCCAAAAATGAATACTCCCAAGGCATATAATGCCTCCTAGTATCACTCTTTTAACTTATGAATTATTTACAATCAAAATATCTTGATTTTGTGGGAAATTGTATTTTTGCATAAAGCTTTCAAAAACCTACGAGGGGCTTAGCACATTTCCATGAGACTCTAGGAGGATGATTAGCATGGTAATATACATTAGACATTAGGCTTAGAAGACCATGCTAAGGGCTAACCATGATTATTTACTCCAGCTTTGGAGGAATTGAGTGAAAAAACTCGAAAATTATAAATCACTTGGACAACAAAATATAATTAATAAGTAAAAAAAACACTCCAGAGTAATTGACTCATGTCTAAGTCTTAGGGTGCTAAGCCTTTTATAATATTCATTGTGCTACACCCCTTATTACAAATCTCCACCGGGTATGGAAATGTGGTAAAAAGTTGAAAAAAACGGGCCATACTGGTCGGCTAGACTTCTGAAATCTGAATTTTGAACAAGTAGTTGTTCGATCTTTGGCAACTCAACTACAAGTCCATCTTACTTCAAGTTGGTGGATAACACTACCTATGGCCACAGCCAGACTACCCCATGAATCTGGTAAAGAGCACAATAAACAGATACACTTGTCTTCATCAGAAATCTTAATATCAATAGTATTGAAGGCATTCAGATGCTTAGTCACCGAGTCTCCATTGTTCATCCTCGGGTTGTATAACTTATTCCATATAAACAATTTATTTACCAGGGACTTTGACCGATACAAGGCCCCTAACTTATCCCATAGTGCCTTGGCTATAGTTTTCCCTGACACATTCGATAATATTGAATCTGAGAGACACAACCATATTGTGCTCTTCACCTTCCGATCGAACTTTTTCCAAACTTCTACTAACATTCCTGTAGGTGCAGTACCTATATCCACAACGATCCACTGGTCTTTGTCCACTAACAAATCTTCCATCTTGAGCTTCCATGGCTCAAAACTTTTCCCATTAAATTTATCGATCTCTATTTTCAAATTGCTCGCCATTTCTTTTCACCTAAAGGATCGATATCGCATATATACCACTGTAACAAGGTTTATCACAAACCCAAGCCAAACCCTTAGCCAAAAAGGCATCCTCCTAAAGCCAATAGCAACTCTAGTACCAAATGTGTATTTTAACCTTGTACAATTAATTACTACAAACATATTCTTAATAAAAACTAAAAAGATACAATGGCACACACACACACACATTACACAAAGATTTTACCCTCGAAACCCAAACCGGAAAAACCAACAACTTGTTTAGAGTCGCACTTATAATCTTCTATTCATAATCTTCTTCATTGTTTACAATACAATATACATATAGTATCTTGTGACATCCAAACTTAATCCTTTGACCCGGATTAGTCAACAACCCTAATTCCTTAACCGGAATTATAAAACCATCGGCAAAAACCATGTGCCAAAAACTACCAAAAACGGACGAAAAAGACCGCCAGATTTTTTTTTTCGAGGGCTCCGCGCTTGAACCTGCTTACAAGGGGGGCCCCAAGCTCCCATATCAATGTAGAGTACATGGGACAAATCTTTCAAATCATATAACACATACCCAACAAAACCAAACATATAAGAAGATCAAGGTGTTGAGCACTGACAATGGTGGTGAATTTTGTGAACAATATTTTGAGCAGTTCTGCAAGCAGTGTGGAATAGAACGCCAAGATACAATAGAAAAATGGAGTTGCCTAAAGAATGAACAAAACATCTATGGACAAATCAAGGAGCATGTTCAGTGGTGTTGGGCTCACACAAGAATTATCGGCAGAGGCAGTTGACACTGCAAAATATCTGGTGAATATGTCTCCTTCATCGAGTCTAGTCGACTCAACTCCACACGAGGTATGGTTTGGAAAGAAGCCTTTACTTTAACATCTCAAATTATTTGGTTGTGATGCATTTGTGCATGTTCCCAAGGAAAAGAGGAGAAATCTATAAAAGAAGGCAGTCAAGTGTATTTTCATTGGATACAAATAAGGAATGAAAGGATATAAGCTCTAGGATCCTACATCAAAGTGAACAGTATATAGTCGAGATGTGGTCTTCAGAGAAGTCAGAGGTAAGTCCAAGTTTTAAGTGGTTCAAAAAAATAAAAATCAAGAGAAGGTGAGCTTTGAACTAAGGAATGAAAAAGATGATTCAAATGGGTCGGTTGAATTAGATGAAGAGGTGGAACAACCGACCTTGGTTGTAAGGAGGTTTGAACAAGTAATAAAACTAGTCGAAAGGTATGGTCCACCCAACTTCCATTCTGTATCTGTGTTAATTTCCAATGACAAGGAGCTCAAGTCAGTCAGGGAGGCAATCAATTTGACAAAGGGTAGACTCTGGAAGGATGCCATGGTCGAAGAGATGGAATCCTTGCACAAGAATGAGACGTGGGATTTGGTCGAATTACCTAGTGGAAGAAATCCCATTGGGAGTAAGTGGGTATTCAAGAAAAAAATGAACGCAACAAGTCGATTCAAGAAATTCAAATCTCGACTGGTAGCAAAAGAATATTCCCAAGTCGAAGGAGTCGACTTTGGTGAAATTTTTCCCCTGTTGCAAAACTAACTTCCATTAGAGTACTAATGTCTCCAGCTGCATCATTTGATCTTGAAATAGAGAAAATGAATGTAAAGACAACGTTCCTACATGGGGACCTGGAAGAAGAAATCTACCTAAAACAACCTGAAGGATTTGTAGTAAAGGGCAAGAAAGAGCTAGTGTGCAAATTGAAAAGATCCCTTTATGGTGCAAATCAATCACCAAGGATGTGATATCAAAAGTTTGACACATACATCCTTAGATTGAGATTTGTGAGAAGCAAGGTTGATCATTGCATATACTCCAAGGAAGAAGGTGGGTGTTTCATATATGTAGCATTATATGTCGACGACATGTTGTTGATCGAAAACAACATGGATGCAATAAAGGAAGTGAAGAAGCAGTTATCCTACAAGTTCGACATGAAGTATCTCGGTGCAACAAAATTTATTCTATGAATGGAGATTAATGGAGATTAATGGAGATCGAGCAGTTAGAAAGTTGTGGTTGAACCAGAGGAAATATATTAAAACCATATTGAAGCATTTCAACATGCAATATTGCAAACCTGTAAAGTTGCCAATTCCTGTGGGAGCAAGGGTAACTGTTGAACAATGTCAGAAGACACAAGAAGAAATAGAGGGCATGGCACATGTTTTCTATGCAAGTGTTGTTGATAGTCTAATGTATGTGATGGTATACACTTGACCATACATTGCCCATGTGGTGGGAGTGTTGAGAAGATACATTTCAACACCTAGAAAAGAGCATTTGAGAGTTGTCAAGAGAGTAATCAGGTATTTATGTGGCACAAAATATTATGCTATATGATACCAAGGGAAACCTAGAGTTGACAGTGAAGTAGATGTATGTGGCTTTGTCGACGTCAACTGGGTTGGAGATCTGGATCGACGAAGGTCGACCAGCAGATATGTGCTCAAGATGTTCGATGGAGCAATCAATTGGTTGAGTAAGTGACAGACAGTCGTAGCCTTGTCAACAACATAAGTTTAATACATAACAACCACTCATGGAAGAAAACAAGCAGTATGGCTGCAATGGTTGTGTTCAGGGATCGGGTTTGAGCAGAGAACTATGCAAATTAATCATGACAGTCAAAGCTCAATATTCTTGGCAAAGAACCCATCATATCATTCCAAGACTAAGAATATTGATGTACAATACCATTTCATGAGAGACAAGGTGGAAAGCAACAAGGTGTTGTTGGAGAAAGAAGACACGTTGGAAATCATAATAGACTCTTTGAACAAGAATGTGATTGTTATGAATTTTTCTTGGTTCAGAGAGGCAATCAAAATTGCTACCCTGGGTCTATGAACAAAAGTTCATGAAAGTCTTGGATCAAGAAAGAAGACAACAAGTGGGAGAATGTTGTGTTGTTATATTCTTTGCAGTGAAAGTCTAGTCGAGGTGGATCGACTGGGCATGAAAGTCGAAGTTCGAAGTGATCGCCCTGGAATATTTGAATTCAAAGTGATTGACAACAAGTTGAATAGTTTAGCCAACAAGAGGACATCAAAAGATTGTGTGGCAACCAACTGAAGTCCAAATCGAGGTCGACTGGTAGTTGTACAAAGGAGGAGAGATGCAATGATGAAATTGATTTTGTCCATAAGCCTTATAGTTGTTCATTGGAGAAGATGTGTTATACATTGATGCAAGATAATGCTAAGACATATTCCATAGTTGTATTTGATGGGAGTATTATAGAGTACATAGCTAGGGATAATGGATTCTCCCTGACATAGAGAGTTTCACATGATGATACTCTTACTAGGGATCACAAATTCTCTCAAACAAAGGTAGTTTACCATCTTTAGGGATGAGGGAGTTGACCTAGTTTAGGTTGGTCCAGATTTCATAGGATTTGAGGTGCATGAGATGGATCCTCATGTTCATAGGATGATGATGACCTTTCATGGGTTATTACCTATACCATGAGACTTGTATTCTAAGATCAAGGAGTTAACTTGTATGGATATATATCTTTGTGACTCTAATGGATGTGATACACTTATCTTGATCTTGTATGGAGGTGTGATATTTTCTACAGGATGTCCTAGATAGCTCATGATGTGGTGTTCGTTGATTTTTAACTATCATGATGACTTGGAGGATAATGGAGTTTGGCATGTTACTTTTGTTCCAGAGATGCATTCCTTCATATTCACAAGCAATCATCATGTTGAAATAATGTAACTACGAAGAGCATTCTTATTATTATTGTTATTTTATTATTAGGATTAATCCCCATCGTGGATTAATCATGTCGGTAATTGTATTAGGACCAAATCCCCTTTTGTGGATTGGTCAGTGAACAATTGTAATAGGTAGAATAAGAAGTCGGCCCCAGCAGTTATTATTGAAGACCCTGAATTAATTAAAGGTGGGTTTACCCACCCAGAGTGAGAGGTCGGCCCTGCCAGTAAAACCCTTTCACACGTGTCATTCTTGTATATATAGGAGGCTAGTGCCTCACTTTAACACACAACTCACTTGATCATTATCTTATGAGGCAAGCTGCAATTACCAGTTAGAGACAGGAGAAGAAGAGTGGCGCATCTCTTGGGGAGGACTATTTGTATTGGTTTGAGTTATCTCTTGAACATTGTATAAGCTATTTATGATAA
>JZKD02S0454012.1:87367-116405 GCA_000966675.3 Picea glauca
TCCTTGTTGTTTCTTATCAGCAACATATCATCCACATACAAGACTAAATAAATAACAAGATCACCAATTAATTTGAAATACACACAATGATCTGATTTTCTCCTTGTGAATCTGAGTCCCAACATATAAGTATCAAACTTTTGATACCACCTCCTTGGTGATTGATTTAACCCATACATGGAATTTTTTAGCTTGCATACCAACTCCTTCATTCCCTTCATAACTAAGCCTTCTGGATGCTTCATGTAGATTTCTTCTTCCAGATCCCCATGTAGGAATGTTGTCTTCACATCCATCTATTCTACTTCAAAATCAAATGCAACAGCAACAGATTAAATAAATCTAATTGATGTTAACTTTGCGACAACAGAAAAAATCTCACCAAAGTCAATTCCCTCAACCTGAGATAACCTTTTGCTACTAACTATGGTTTGTGTTTCTCCACTTTTCCTTCTGCATTCAACTTATTTTTAAACTCCCATTTGTTGCCAATCGGATTTCTTCCAGTCAACAACTCCACTAGATCCCAAGCCTCATTCTTATTTGAGGCTTCCATTTCTTCAACCATGGCCTTTCTCCAGAGTTTTCCATCCTTTGAATCCACTACCTTTCTAACAGTTCTAGGATCATCATCAGTAATAGACAAAGCAAAATTTGAACATAAATCAGGTCGAGTATACCTTTCCTATTGCCTTATTTCCTGAATTGATCTCCTCAATACTGGAGTATGAGGATCTTCTTCTTTTTATTCATGTTCTTCCGTAGAGTCTGATTCATCATCCTTTAACTCAAACTCTATTTTCTTTTATTCTTCCTTCCTTGGTGGGACTTCCTGTTTGACAACATCTTTGATTTATTTAAATACCACATCTCGACTATACACTACCTTCTTATTTTCTGGGTTCCAAAGCTTATAACCTTTCAGACCATCTTTATACGCAATAAAGATACACTTTTCATCCTTTTTATCTAGATTACTTTTGTTTTCCTTTGGAACGTTAACATAGTTCTCACAGCCAAATACCCTAAGATGTGTGAGAGAGGGATTCTTACCTGTCCATACCTCATGTGGAGTATTGTTGTGCAATGATGATGATGGTGATCGATTGACTAGGTAACATGCAATACCCACTACCTCTGCCCATAATTCATATCCTAACCCAACACCACTGAGCATGCACCTTGCCTTTTCCATCATTGTCTTGTTCATCCTTTCTGCAACTCAATTTTACTGAGATGTATATGGAGTAGTCTTTTTCCTTTCTATACTGCACTTCTTACATAATTCCTCGAATTTGTTTACGCAAAACTCTCCACCGTTATCCATCCTCAACACCTTAATTCTTTTCTCTATTTGATTCTCCATGAGAGCCTTAAACTCTTTAAACTTGTCAAAGACTTCAAATTTATGTATCCATGTATTCATTGAGAATTCATATATAAATGAGACATAGTACACAAATTTTCCTATTGATGGAACCGACACAAGTCCAAACACAGCGTTGTGCACCAACTGTAAAATTCCCTCTGCCCTCGTTACACCAGAAGGGAATCTTACCTAATTTTTCTTCCCATATACATAATGTTCATAGAAATCAAAATCCAGAGAGTAGTTAGACATACCTTCAACCATACCTTTACCATGTACTAGTTGAAATCCCTTCTCTCCGATATACAATAGTATTTGATGCCACAACATAGCCTTTTCTCCGGAGACTGTAGGAGCTTTTGTTCTTCAACTCCAATCTAAAAAACAATGGAACTATTACACCCATCACTAATAATACTTATATGTAGCTTATGCAGAGTTCCAATCTGAACTCCCTTCAATAACACCATTGATCCTTGAACCATCCTGCAAGTTTCTTTTTCAAACATTGTTTTTACCCCTCCATCGTCCATTTTGCTTACCGAAATCAAATTTTTGGCCAAACCTGGGATGTGTAGAACACCATGGATTATTCTAATCCTTCAATCCATGAGCTTCAATTTGAATTTTCCTCACCCTATGATTTTGGTTGTTGATTGATCACCTAGGAAAACATCACCTCCATCATACTTTTCATATTCAAAGAACCACTCCCTATGGGGAGTCATGTGAAAGGATGTGCCTAAGTCAACCAACCATGCCTCATGATCTGCATGTGTGCTTGATGAAGCCAAGTACACATTTAGGGAATCAATATCGTATGTATCCCACTGTAACAACGCTTATCACATACCCAAGCCAAACCCTTAGCCACAAAGGCATCCCCCTGAACCCAATAATTGCTCTAATACCAAATGAATATATTAACCTTTTACAAATGATTACTGCAAACAAATCCTTAATAAAACATAAAAGATACAATGGCACACACACACACATTACACAGAGATATTTACCCTAGAAACCCAAACCGGGAAAACCAACAACCTGTTTAGAGCCACACCTCTAATCTTGTATTCATTATCTTCATTGTTTACAATAAAATATACATATAGGATCTTGTGGCATCCAAACCCCTAATCCATTGACCTGGATTAGTCAACAACCCTAATTCCTTAACCAAAACTAGAAAACCATCAGCAAAAACCATCTGCCGAAAAACTACAAAAAATAGACCAAAATATTTTTCTCGCGAGCTCTCGCCCCCGAACCCCTAGACCCTCTTTGCTCCCATATCAATGTATAGTACATGGGATAAATTTTTCAAAGAATATAACACATACCCAACATAGAGATAGTCCTTGCTGGATTTGCATGGTTGGGATAGCTTGCTTAGTGGATGTTTTACCTTAGATGGTCGTTGGCTTAGTGTTCTTCCCTTAGGCATTGGAGTTCTCTTGAAAGTTTGTTGGATGCCCCTCATTGGCCCCCCACGAAGGATCCAATTGCTTGGAGATCACCCTACATGGGATAAGGAGTGTCATGTAGCTTAGAGGAGGGAATTAGGCCCTAGTTGACATGTGGCATCTTGGATTCATGTTCTAAGGATTGGATATGGCTCGGAGATGCCCATGGCTTCAATAATATTCTTGTAGGGACGTTTACCCAGTTGAGTACAATTCTTAGAAGGATTGATGGAGTTTGTGGAGGCTTGTGATGGAGGGATGTGGACTTGCCTTATTTAGCTACAATACCTTCAATCCATTATTGTGCTCATTGTAGGTTGCCTCCCTCACCTCTTATATAAATAGAGGAAGGGGACAGTCTTTTAATTCATATATATTCATTCACACACTTTTATTAACTCTTGTGACAAGATGTGACCCAGGGAAGAGTGTCCATTAGCCTCTCTCTCTCTCTCTCTCTCTCTCTCTCTCAAGTTTCTAGGGTTTCTTTCTCTTCTGGAAGTATATTGGACATATAGGGTTATGGTTTATCCCTTCAAGATTGGGGATTAGGGTTTTGTGATAAAACCATGGAGTGGAATTATGGAGAAGATGAGGAGGAGAGAAAGTATTACCTTTGAGGATGTGTTGGAGTGATTCTTGCATATTCGATCTTCTTGGTTGTTAGGGCTTTGTTGATTTTTCCCTAGCTAGGGTTTGGAGAAATAGGAGGATTTATGTTGACAGAAGGATATGGTATGTACATGTATTTCATCTTGAGCATATTAATCAAGTTTTCAACTGTCCAAAACTTGTGCAATTTCTAGATTTGATTTTTCGGTATGTATGTTCTTTATGCATTGTTGTTTACAACCATATATGTCTTGTTGGTTCAACATAAGTTAAAATATAATTGTATTTGACATCCAAGAGAAGATTTAAGGGGTTTATTTTATTGTTATCATATTGATGTTTACTATTATTATTGTTGTTGTAAAAGAGTATTTTCAAATCTACTTATTGGCAGAGAAGTTACCCTAAAAGGACCTAAACTTATCCCCTTGGTTTTGTATATTTTCTCCTTGAATTGTCGAGAAGTTTGGGTTGTTTAGAAGTGAAACATTGTACTGTTTTCATTGTTGTTTTGTATATTTTTTTTATAGTAGCCCTAAGGCTGAATATCTATAGGACTAAGATCTGAGAAAACTTCTAGGTTGAAGGTGCAATTTTTGTTTTGCATTGAATTTTGAATTTTGAGAAATTTCCACAATATAGGCAAATTGTTTCCTAGGAAGAGTATAACAAGTTTTTTAATGTGCCTCCTTTAAATATCCATTTTTTAATTTAAATACTATTGTGTTTGATACTGACAGTTCAAGTGGCATTGATATTGAGAGGTAAGTATGTACCTATTGCAATTGTTTTACCACGTCAAGAAGAGGATGTTGTAAATGTAAATGGTGAAGTAAATGTGGGTGATCAAGTATAATTAAATGTGTAGTTCAATCAAGTATTCATTGTACTCTTAGTGGTTTTTTAAATACTGTTAGGATATTTAGACACTTAGGAGTTAGTTAATATCAAATTGGTCTAATGTGTCATTAGGTAAAATTGTGTTTCTTAGTGTGTTTCTTTAGTATGCATTAGTATGCATTTGTAGTTAGGAAATCCGATAGTCGCGATATGTTCCCAACATAGAGTGATCTAACGGTTCATATTCTCCTCAATCTTAAAGACTACATTGGTTTGTGGATTAACACCTGATTGGTCCATGATCACTAATTAAAGAGCATGGAGGGTCATTTGTCGATGATCAATTGTGAGAAACTCTCTTGTAAATCTCTATGTAATCTTTTTCTATTGCATTAATAAATTGCTCCAAGTGGCCACGTTGGTTGGGCTCATGGATGTTTCCTCGTAGGGATTTTACCATGTGCAAACATCGATGTGTTGATCTTTGTTCTAGTTGTGTGAGTAGTTACTAAAGGTGTTCGTCCTCTGCTAGAATACTTGTGTTGTAGAACATGGTATTAGAGTGCATTTGAAGACCTGCTCTCGTTGTAGATCGAAATTGTGAAGCCGTGTTGCCTAATATATATTTTGTACCATTTTCATACATTTATGGGATGAGAGGATTGTTCCATTGCATCTGGAGCACTTGTTTCAGTCAAGAACGCTTTTAGTTTCACTCGAAAGGGTTTCTGTTTGCCCAAGATACAACAATTTTAGTCAGTTATGGAGAGATGGTGTTTGTGTCGATTGTGTTCTCGACAAACGTCATCATGACAATTTTGAAAAACGTGCCACTTGGTATGCCTAGACCCCTTTACAGCCCATTCACAGTGACTTGTATGGTCCACTTTCTTCTCCTTCTTTTTATGGGTGCAAGTATTTCATAACTTTCATTGATGATTTTAATAGGCACACTTGGGTTTACTTCCTAAAACTTAAGAGCAAAGTTTTTGACAAGTTTTTGGCCCATAAGGCCCTTGCAGAAAAGAAATATATACATCAACTTCAAAGGTTAAGAATCGATAATGGAGGAAAATATGTGAACAATAATTTTACAAGTTACTGCACTACACAGGGAATCCAAATGCAACACATTGTTCCATATACACCACAACAAAATGGTGTTGTTGAGAGAAAGAACCGAACTTTAAAAGAAATGGCTTATTGTATGATCCAATCCAAAGGATTGAGTCTAAAGTATTGTGTGAAATCCATTAACTATGAAAATTACATAGTAAATATCACTCCCACTAAGGCTCTTAAAAATATAACATTGAAAGAACCATGGAATAAACTTAATCCAGATGTAAGTCACTTCCATGTATTTGACAGTGTAACATGGGTTCACATTGTTGATGAGAAAAAGGAAAGCATTGCAGCCTAAAAGGGAGAAGTGTATATTTGTTGGTTATTTTGGAGATGTCAAAGGTTACATACTTCTTCAACCACATTGTAATGAAATTATTGTTACAAGAGATGTTAAATTTTATGAAAATATCTTGCCCTGTGAGCCTAATTCGGTGTTTGTGCCTTCTTCGGCTTGTGAGCCATCTTTAGCATTTGTGCCATGTATTGTTCCTATTTTGGTTTCTTCTTCTTCATATGATGATAGTGAGGATGAAAATCCACCTCTGCCTGCTCACCTTCCTCCAAATGAGTCCATTGAACATGAACCTGAACTAGCACCATCGCTTCCTAGATGGGTATGTTCAACATGAGAAGCAACTGGTAATCTTGCCAATTATCCTTCATATCAGCATCAAACACATTCACAATTCCATCGAGCCTCTTCTCTTTTGGCTTAAGTTTTAGAGATCCGCGATCCAGAGACATTTGCAGAAGCTTCAAGTCATCCAAATTGGGATACAAGAATGAATGAAGAGTATCATTCTTTAATGGAAAATGATACTTGGGATCTTGTACCTCTTCCGAAAGGAAGAAAAATTGTCAAATGTAAATGGGTCTACATAACTAAGTATGTATCAGATGGGAGTGTTGAAAGACACATGGCTCAGTTAGTTTCCAAAGGATTTTCCCAAGTTGAAGGAATTGACTATAATGAAACCTTTGCCCATGTACCCAAAATGAATTCCATCTACCTTGTTCTAGCCCTTGAAGCCTAACATAAATGGGAGGTCCATCATATGGATGTCAAATCTACCTTCTTGCATGGGGATTTGCAAGAAGAAATATACATGGAACAACCTCCTCTCTATGTCTAAAATGACTCTATCCTTGTTTGTCACGTTAAGAAATCTCTTTATGGTCTCAAGCAAGCTTCTCGAGCTTGGTATGTCAAAATGGACAACTTTATTCTTGAAACTCACTTTTCTAGATGTCATTTTGATCCCAATGTCTATACCAATAAAGTAGGAAGCCATCTCATAATCCTTGTTCTTTATGTTGATGATCTTATCATCACTGGTAGTGACCCAAAACTTTTAAACCGTGTGAAAACTGACCTTAAGAAAAAAATTGAAATGACAGACTTAGGATTTTTTCACTATTTCCTTGGCCTCCAAGTTTTGGAAATCAAGGACTTTTTCTTTCCTAGTCTAATTATGCTTGTGACCTTCTTTGTCGCTTTCACATGGAAGATTGTAAACCAACCCCTTCTCCCTTCCAATCCGGAGTCAAACTTGTTTCCACCTGTACTTCTCCTGAAGTTGATGCCACTTTGTATCGTCAGTTAGTTGGTAGCCTCTTATACTTGACTCATACTCATCTCGATATTTCCTGTGTTGTTAGTCTTGTTGCCCAGTATATGCAAACACCCCGTGCAAGCCATTGGAAAGCAACTAAAAGAATACTTTGATATGTCTGGGGTACAATTCAGTTCGGGATACATTATAGTGCAGGGGGGACTCCTTTATTTCTTGGTTTCACTGATTTAGATTGGGTCGGTGACCCTGATGATCAAAAATCTATTACATATTATGTTTTCAGTCTTGGTTCAGAACCTGTAACTTGGGCCTATAAGAAATAACAAGAAATTGCTCTTTCTTCAATAAAAGTAGAGTATCGAGCACCGGTTAATGCAAGTCAAGAAACCTTGTGGCTTCGACATATATTTTCATAGTTTGGATTTCAGAAGCAACCTGACAACCCTCTGGTGTGACAATCAAAGTGTCATCAAGCTTGCCAAAGACCCAGTTCAACATCAATGTAGCAAACACATCGAGCTACACATGCACTTCATCAGAAAGCTCATTCATGATCGAGTTATTGAAGTGCTCTTTTTCCCTATAGAAGATCAAGTTGCATAAATTTTCACAAAGTCTCTTACAGAAGCAAAGTTCTCCAAACTTCGATCTATGTTAGGAGTTCAAGAAGTTGTCATTAAGGGGAGATAGGATCTAATGCCTCCTTCCTTCTTCTGTTGTGCCATGTTTGTAAATCTTTCAATCTTATCCCAAGTTTTTCTTAAGGGAGGATGTTAGGATATTTAGACACTTAGGAGTTAGTTAAGATCAACTTGTTTAATGTGTCGTTAGGTAAAAGTGTGTTTCTTTAGTATGCATTGTAGTTAGGAAATCTTATGGTCACGATATGTTCCTAACATAGATTGATTCGACAGTTCATATTCTCCTCAATATTAACAGCTACATTGATATGTGGCTTAACACCCAATTGGTCCATGATCTCTATTTAAAGAGCATGGAGGTTCATTTATTGATGATCGATTGTGAGAAACTCTCTTGTAAATCTCTCTGTGATATTTTTCTTTTGCATTAATAAATTGCTCCAAGTGGCCGCGTTGGCTGGGGTCGTGGATGTTCCCTATAGGGATTTTACCACGTGAAAACATCAGTGTGTTGATTGATCTTTGATCTAGTTGTGTGAATAGTTACTGAAGGTGTCCATCCTTTGTTGGAATACATGTGTTGTTGAACAAATACATGTGTGTGTATGGTCGAGGGAGGGGGGCGGGGGTCATATTGCTATTTTGTGATTTAAATGAACAAGAGTCACTAATTTTGATCCGAATTGGATCATTATATTGTTTTTCATCTATCTTGATACTTTTCGAGTGGAAAAATTAAATGATTCAACTTGCAGGGCCATTTTAGTGGCACGTCCCAATTTGGATAATTGGGGTCTGGTACATTTCAAAGCCATTTTGAGGCATTAAATGATGTTTTTTTGGGTTCTTGTGTTCAAAACATATGCACACCACCTTGACGGTGTTCCACACTCCGAGACCTTTCCAACGGTGTAGATCGTGCATCAATCGGAGTTTGTATGCAAAAGTTATGCCTCCTGCAAGTTGACATATTGTGTTAACCACCATGGTATGAGAGGATGCCATGTCAGCCCCCATTACACATGAATATGGGGCTATCCACATATGTAATTTCAAGAATATTTTGTTGGAATACCTATGTTGTTGAACAAATATGTGTGTGTGTATTGTGGGTGAGTGGGGTGGCGGGGGTCATATTGTTATTTTGTGATTTAAATTAATAAGAGTCACTAATTATGATTTAGATTAGATCATTATATTGTTTGTCATCTATCTTGATCCTTTTAGAGTGGAAAAAATTGTGCATTCATCTTGTAGATCCATTTTAGTGGCAGGTCCCAGTTTGGACAGTTGGGGTCTAGTACCTTCCGAAGCCATTTTGAGGCATTAAATGACATTTTTGGGGGTTCTTGTGTCTAGAACTTTTTCACACCCCCTTGGCATTGTTCTACACTCCAATACCTTTACAACGGTGCAGACCATGCATCAATCAGAGTTCGTATGCAGAAGTTATGCCTCCTGCAAGTTGACATATTGTGCTAACCACCATGGTACGAGAGGATACCACGTCAGCCCCCATTACACATGCATCTGGGGCTAGCCATGTATGTAATTTCAAGAAGATTCTAGAAGTTTCAAAACCCTATCACAATTGAGGGTTGAGGAAGTAAAAAATCTACCCCTAGATGGCTATCGGGCTATGTTAAATACCGGGCCACTAGGAAGAGAAGGGATTCCATTATTTTGTATTGCATCTTGTTCCATAACTAAGAAAAACATTTGAGAGTGGTATTCTGTGAGCATAACAGAGGAGAGATATTGTAGAAACCATACAGGCCACATGTCAAAGGCAACTCCACAAAGGGTGAATCTTTCTTTGTACTTGCATCATTTCTATACCAGAGAAAAGATGATAGAGCATCCTCACCTTCCAGTTAAGTTTTCTCCCGTATTGGGTTTCACAAGCCATATATTGTGTTTATTTGTGGATGGTGTGTGTATTTATTTATGTTCTCTATTTTTTGCATTTTATTTATTTCGTGCATAAGAAGAAAACCAGTAATCAAGAGTCTTAGATCTAAAGGAAAAATAACCCTAATAGTAAAGATTTCAGTTATTTATTAGATCTGTTATGACAAACTTTTCCAGTGGAATATCCACGGAAGTTTACAGATCAAATTCATAAGCTATGATTTAATGGACATAAATTACCCAATGTTTGGCTCAACAAATTAATGAGCATACTTACATATTAGCACCAAACACAAATATGGTTTAGGTGTTTTGATTGCATAAATATTTGATCTATAATATCTTCATTGTTTTTGTTATAACTTCAATTACTAGGTAATTGATATAAATTAATATTTGTAGTGAACTCAATCGACTATAATATTACAACAAACATAGTCAATTATGATTATAATTAATACTTTATGATATTATTAATCAATCGTTATTGTATTATTGGTTATAAAAAAATTATAATAATGAGTATTAGTTATTAAATAATCTTTTTTTAAAACAAAAAGGGTTAATTTTTATTCAAAAAGAATGTTGCAGTCGAAGCTGAATCATCATAGAGATACATAGAGTTCAAAAAGAAAGGCCAGCTATTTAGCAATGGAGAGTTCATGATATGGCCATACAAAATTTGCTTCTTGAGCATATGATAGTTTGTCTCTACTCCATGTATATATTCTTACATATCAGTATAACAGAAAAATAATGTTACATAACATAAAACCCAATTATTGTAATTTGAGGGTGGTGTCCACCAACCAAGCCTGAATATTTTCCATTGGCTGCTCAAAGTGGGCTTGAATCTCTTGATCCACTTCTTGTTCCATGGAACCTGAAAAAGAAGTCAGGGACTGAATAATTTCCTAATTCTACATCCAATTCTAGTGAATTTTTTTATCCTCCTAGCAGAGGGAACAAATTTCCCTAGCATGTTTGTTCATTGCCCTGAGAATTATGCGTGTTTCTTTATCATGTTTATGATTATGCTCATCCAGTTTGGCCTCGTGCTGGGAATTCCGACTTTTTTGAGTTTCCATCTCACACTTCTGAGCTCCCACATCTGCTTTAAATTCTCTGACCTCACAGGCTGAGCAATGACATCGCATAGAGCCACAATGCCACACAACGCTTCCTGACATTCTGCATGCAATTGGGGCTCCAATTCTTTTGAACCGATGAGAGAGAGAGAGAGAGAGAGAGAGAGAGAGAGATGAAATAGAGCTACTCAGAATTAGAATGTAGGTTCCAACATTCATGCAAATGCAATTTGTAATGGCAAGGTGGAGAGGTTTGTGAATGTTCACAGGAATCCACATGATTAGGTTGCGCGGGAGATGAGGTGAAATGTGTCGACCATATATCCCACATCTCATAACCATTAACTCTCAAGATGCGATATAATGCAACACGAGTGAGAGGATTGATATGTGTCAGGCGATACGTGTTTGTGATATGGGACGACGATGTTATGCCATGAGGTTAAGCAGTGATGTTTGCTTCACATTCGTTGGATGGGCCTTCAAAAAACCGCCTTTGTTGCTAATCCATTGATTAAAGTTTATTTTATTTTAAATCCTACATGCCAACTTAAGGAAGAAGTTGAATTGAGAGAAAATTATTTATTTTGATTTGATCTTGATCAAGGGAAAGGGTCATTTTTACTAATATATATGCCCTAGTGTTTAGATGTCGGAGGACATGAAAGTATTTGACATACTAGAATTTCTCCCCCGCTTGAATGATTCTTTGATAATTCATTTGTAAACTCAGATGTTGGCATTTGTGCAGATTTTGTAGGCCATTAATGATCAACTATGAGTCCCCTACTACAATAAGATCCTTGCTATGTTCCTCTCATATAAGTTGTAGTCCCATATAAACTGTTATGGCCTCTGCTTGATTATTGGAAGAATTTCCTAAGCCCCATGCAAAGGAAAAAACCTCTGATACATCGAAGTCGTAAAGCACTCTCCTCGCACCTTCCACCCCTTAGTTATTAAATAATCCTTAATAATAACAAATTATGCTTATATGCAGAGGTAGTTCTTGGTGCATTGGCTCTTATGTGCTTTGAATGTATCAGATCGTATAGGACATGGTATTATTATTTATGGTACTACTTGATTGCACAAATTAGATATGGTATTATTATTTATGGTACTACTATATTGCACAAATTAGATATGGTCAATATCAATCATCCTAGCTTAAAACTTTAAAGTACACTCCCATGGAGACATGGAGAGAAACTTTGAAAAAATAATTGTGAAGTGCTTTTGTACGGGCAAGTTAATTCAATGTGATCGGATGTATTGTGTAAGTTGATTAATCAAGAATTAGGGTTCCTTCCTTCATGGGGCAAGGACTAGGTTTCATGGTGATACCAGATTTTCAAATTTTTTAAGCGGGAATCATTGGAGGAGTGCAGGAATGGCATTTACTACCGGTCAAGATTCTATAATGGAGAGCGCGGGATCGATTTGCTTTTGTTCCTAGCTAGGTTTTTTTCCTTTGTTCCCTCTGACCTTTTTAGCGGTTTTGCCCTCTCCATTTTCTCATTTTGTTTTCCAAGACTATCAGACACTATTATGATCTGACAGGCATCAGATCTTCGTTGAATGCTCCTATTTTTATCGAAGCTTCTCATTGTTGGCTACTCTGGTCTAAGTACATTCTAGGATCGCCACATCACTCTCCACTTAGTTTTTTATTTGTCTAATATGTAAGGTTATTTAAGGTTAAGAGATTTGTTTTAATGAATGTTGATGTCAGATATCTCTCAGGAGATGAAGCAGGGGATCCTTGGGATCACCCTAGCTTCATTTCTACGGTGGATGTGTTGTGTAAAAACTGAGGCATTAACTCCCACGTTAATGCGCCTTCGTCAGTTCCATAAACCTTGTGTTCGACTATCTCTCCTTCACATTGCACTGTTCCAACAAACTTATCAAAGTTGGATACCATATGCGCTCCATTTTGCAAGGATGTTCTGTGAGTTTCTAGAGGTTTCATGAACAAAGAGGAGGTAGCTAGACTAGCTACGAAGGTAAGCGCTCCCTGGAACTCTGCCAAAGTTTCTTCTGATTCCTTTGAAGGAGCTGGGAGTCAGGATAGGTTATCTTTTGAGGAACCTGTTAGAGGTGTTGTGGGGAAGTGTCAACCTTCAAAGCTTCCTACGAAAGTGTGGAAGCCCAAAAGAACAAAGCATTCTTTGGTCTTGGGGATGGATATAGGGCTTGAATATTCATGCTCACTTGCAATGTGTGCACTTGTTGGTAGGTTGGTTTATCGCCATTACTGTAAAATCTCGATAGCAGAGTGGATGAAGGCATCATGGGAACCCATTCTGGGTTACTCGCCAAAACTACTCATGCTACCAAGGGGCTGGTTCGGTTTTGTATTCAAATCTCCTGAAGACTCCACCAGGATTCTGGAAAGATTTTGGGTTTTCGAAGGTGGCAGCCTTAGGCTCAAGCGGTGGAGGCTTAAATTTGACTCGGCTACCGAATATTTTAGCTTTAGGCACCTGTGGGTGTTGTTACCAGGACTGCCTTTACAACTGCGGAACCATAAAGCCATGGAGGCTATTGGGAATGTGTTGGGGTGCTTTATAAAGACTGACAAAGTGGCTTTGCAGTCAAGTGACAAACGTATGGCAAAATTACTTATTGAGATTTATGTTCATGGTGGGCTTCTGGACACACTTGAGATAGATTGGCATGACATGGTGATAACTCAAAGGTTGGATTACCTCGGGGTTTCATTTCGGTGCTCTTATTGTCGACAGACGGGCCATCTAAAGAAGGATTGTCGACGCCCTTTTGGGGTTTCAGAAGACACAATTACTAATGGTTATTCACAGAAGGTGGAGACACTGGAGTGGGTTAACTACCCAGGAGCTCGGGATTTGGATTGCTCTCCTTCTACAACCACTACCTTTGTTGGTAAGTTACATCATTACGTACCCTCTCTCTATTGCTCTTTGTCTGCTTGGGAAAGAGATCACCTAGATTCCTACTTTTCGATAACTAATGAAACTAGGGTGCCTGATAAATCTGAGTTGAGGGGCAATGAGTCTAGGGGAAACCTTACACTTAGTGAGTCGAGGGATTCTCCACATGATTCAAAATTTGTTGAGTGTCCGACTTACCCCCCTTTGGATGAATCTCCACACAAGACAAACTATGATCAACCACTTTGTTTGTTGTCAGAAGACTCTCCTCTGCTTCTAGGTTATAGGGAGCCTACTTTAAGTGATCACTCTTTGGATAAGATACTTACTGATTGTGTTCCAACTTTTAGGGAGGTTAACAGTCCGGTTACTATCCCGATTTTTTTAAGAAGATCTAAGGTGGCTACTGGGGAATCGGATACTGTGGAACCTATTTCATCTTTTTCAGAGGCTTCGAATGGAAAGCCACTTGCATGGTCTCGGGGATTGGATCTTGAACTTTCACTTGTAAAGACTAGAACCGCTCGTAAAAAAGAGGGTTCTACCCAGTCCAACCCATCGACTTATTCTCTTTCTACTATCGACTAGGGGGCACTTAGAAGCATCAAAGCCCTTGCCATTGCCAAGTCATGATCATTCTCTCCCTGGATATTAGAGACATAGGAGGACCCCTTAAACTGGCCTCTATGTGTAGGCTCCTCAGAAAGACTACACCCCATATCATTTTTCTTCAAGAGACTTTGACCAACGATGTTAAGGCAAGGGATTTTATGTTTGTACTAAAGATGGATTGGATGTCTTGTGTTGTTAGTTCTATTGGAAATTCAGGCGGCCTGCTAGTTTCATGGGATCCCATTTTTTTCTTTCTCTCCGGTCCATACTTGTGGCAGAATTCTTTTGACAGGTTCTAGTTATGTTGATAGGAGGAATCTTACTCTTCTGAATGTCCATGGTCCTTGCACAGATCGTAAATCCTTCTGGAAAAAATGTGTGGATAAGGGACTGTTGTTACACATTGTTTTAATCTTGGCCGAGGATTTAAACTTTACATTTAACTTTGAAGAGATTTGGGGCACTGTTGCCTTATTAGATCCTTTGGCTACATTTTTTAAGGATTTATTTGCAACTACTCCACTGGTGGATGTGGCTCTGATAGAATTGGTTCTAATGTGGTGCAATGGAAGGATGGGGGAATCAATCATATCTAAAAGACTTGACAGATTCTTTGTGGCAGAGAATTTTATTGGGCCAGCGACGAGATACAGATCGTGGGTAGAGTCTACCTTCATATCAGATCATGCTCCTATTTATTTACAACTTGATATAGGCATTCCAAAAACTGTGCATCCTTTTAAGTTTAATTCGATCTGGTTAAAAGACATATCATTTACAAATTTAACTAGAGAGGTTTGGCTGGATAGTCATTTTGAGTTAATTGAAGGGCCATAAGAAGGCTTGTTGAGAAACTAGCTCTAATGAAGCATCCGGTCAAATTATGGTCCAAGATTAAAAAAAAAAAAAGGGATAAGGAACTACTGATAAAAGTGGAAGGAGATTTGGAATGTCTATATCACCAGAAAACCATTGGATCCACTCTTGATGATTTATATTTACATTGCAAACATTTGGAGGGAGTGCGCAACAAGCTCCTACTGGATGAAGAAGAAAGTTGGAGGCAGAAAAGCAGGGCTAGTTGGATAAAGAGTGGCAATAATAACACCAAGTTCTTTCATAGATTTGCAAGCTACAGGAGAAATAAAAAATATCTTTGGGAAATCACTAATGAAGATGGTCGTTTTCACACGGGTCAGGAAGATATTAAAACAGAAGCTGTCAACTATTTTAGCAATTTCTTTAATGAACAGAGGCAGTCAATCGTACGAACTCAGATGGAGACAATCCGGCTCTATCCAAGGATTGTTTTGGAGGAAGAAGTCACTTCTTTAGAATAGGCTGTAACATTAGAAGAATTATTAGATGTTCTAAAGGGTTTTGCAAAAGATAAGAGCCCTAGCCCAGATGGGTGGACAGTTGAATTTTTCCTTTACTTTTTATATTTGGTTGGGCCAGACTTACTAGCTATGGTTGAGGATACTAGATGCCAAGGTGAAGTTTTTTGGTTGATCAACTCAACGTTTCTTGCACTTATTCCTAAATCTAATCGGCCACTATCATTTTCTGATTATCGCCCGATCACTCTTTGTAATTTATGTTATAAGATTGTAACAAAGATCGTCGCACAGAGGATAAGACCCATACTCTCTCATTCTCTGTCAGAAGAACAGTTGGGTTTTATAAAGGGGCGTCAGATTCTGGATGCCATAGGTATGACACATGAGTGTCTACATAGCATCAAATCTAATAGACTTCAGGCAATCATATTGAAGCTCGACCTAAAAAAAGCGTATGATTGTACGAATTGCGATTAGTTGAGATTGAAGTTGATTCAGTGCAGTTTTGGTCATCTTAAGACTAAATGGATTATGGGTTGTGTGACCTCGACATCACTGGCCATTCTAATTAATGGAGAAGCTACAAAATTCATCAACAGCGGGAGAGGTATTCATCAGGGGTGCCCACTATCTCCTCTTTTATTTATCTTAGTGATGGAAGGCTTGAGCCTCTCACTAAAAAAGAGTCAATCAGAAGGCAAATTAACGAGTATAAAAGTCTCATGAATGGTAAGAATCCTCCATATCTTGTTCGTCGATGATGCAATAATAATGTTAAATGCATCCATTCTTGAATGGCAGGAAATTATTTTAAATGCTTTCAATGATGCTTTCAATCTGGAGATCAGCTTAAATAAGTCTATGTTTCATCATTTCGGTGTTCAACACGATCTACTAAGTCAATTGACAACACTGTTTCATTTTGGTGTTATGAGTTTATCGGTGGGTTTTAAATACTTAGGATACTATTTGAAAATTGATAGTTATAATGTGGTTGACTGGTAGTGGCTTTTGAAGAAATATGAACAGAGAATATGCCATTGGTGTAATCGCTTTCTTACTCTGGGAGGCATATTTGTTTTGATTAAGGTTGTGCTAGAAAGCCAGTCGGTATATTGGTTGGCGTTAGCACATATACCAGGGTCTGTTTTAAATCGGATTCGCATGATGACCTTCTCTTTTCTTTGGTCATGAGCAAAATCTTCAACTTCCTATCATCTGTGTAAATGGGAAACATTAGCTAGACCAAAGAGTTTTGGTGGTTGGGGGATAAGAAACATTTACTATTTCTTTAGCTGCCAAATCACTTTGGCGAGGTTTGATGCATCCTGGGATTTGGTAGCGGGTCTTGAAAGATAAGTATTTTCCACATTTATCAGTGATTTCTTGGCTTCGCTCAGCAGATCCATCGTCTCGTTCTGGATCACAAACTTGGAAGCATTTGTTAAATGCTCTCCCTTTACTCGTTCACTAGCTGGCATGGAAACCGGGGAAGGGGGCCTCCATTATGATTGGCACAGACGAAATACTAGGGATGGGGAAACGATCCTTTCTATCGATGGCTTTGATTTCTCAATTAAATGAGCAACAACTTTATTATCTCTTTCAAGCAAGAAGAGCTCTGGCTGTGGGAGTGACTTGCGCCTTCTGGTTAAATAGTATAGAGCTGGGACTGGTGGGAGACCTCGATATTGAATGGGAGAGGTACATACTTCTATTGATTGATGCTGGAATTTCTCTTACAGATGCATATGATGAGTTAAGGTGAACGGGAGGGGATGGTATGGTATAAGCTATTTAACCACAAAGAATGTATACAATGCAATGGCGATCGAGCTATGGCAAAAAAATAATGGAGGTGTGAAGCGGAGGTTATGAAACTGGGAATGCCCACAAAATATAAAACTTTTCTCATGGCTACTCATTGAAGATAAGTTTCTCAACTGGAACAATCTACTCAAGCGAGGTTAGCAAGGCCCCGGACTGTGTCTACTTTGTAGAGGTAATGAGGAAATGGGTTTTCACCTTTTTGTTCAATGTCCATTTACTGTTTCTATTTGGAATAAAATCACCAATCATTTCAAGCTAGTCTTTGGGTGGACGGGTTCCACCATGTTGGAATGTTTCAAGTATTGGTTGAGAAGGAACTTTGTTTACTCCTCCCTGCCAGGGTTTATTTGCTAGTATATTTGGAATGAGAGGAATTTGTCCATTTTCGAATCAAAGCCTCCATCCATAGAGAAGATCTTCTTTCTCTCTATTGTTATTGTAGCGGACCACAAAACCCTAAAACTACCAAAAATAATTAGACGCACTGGCCACCTCTTGCCCAAGCATAGAACCATTGGTTGGTTCGATGGTGCATCTCAAAGAAATGGGGATCAAAGTGGAGATGGGGGTGTTATTCAACTAGATTAGCTCACAGTTTATAAATGGACCCTTAATTGTGGTAGGGGAACTAATACTAGAGAAAAACTCGTGGGCGCTTGGGCGGTCCTCACCTTGGCACACAAACTTTCTATTACTGATATCCACATCATCGGGGATTCCAAAATTATTATTTATTGGCTAAATAATAATGGTTCTCTGCCGGTGATTTCTATTGATTGCTGGAAAGACCGAGTAAAGGAACTCATCAAGATTTTTTCTATCATCACCTTTTCCCACGTCTACATAGAATAAAATCAAGAGGCCAACTTATTATCCAAAAAGGCACTTTATAAGTGTGTTGGAGCTATAGCGTACAATCAGTGGAATGATGGCCATGAAGAACCAAGATTTTATATTAAGTTGTACTAGCATATCTACTATTTCTTGCAATCTTTAAGTGTTTCTGTGGAGGCAGTTTGGGAGTATGGAAGTAGTGTCAACAGTTTCATGTGGAAAGTCCTTTTTTTGGATATGGCTGAGTTTTACTTTACTATGGAGAGACTTCTTGATGTCTTAGTGGTTATTTTGTAATGTGTTTTTTCGAGTTTTGTATCTTTGGACTATATGATGGAGGAAAGTTAAGGCATGGCCTTTGAATTTAATGGAACTTCTCGACTATGTAAATTGATTATATTTCTAATATAATGTGCAATTTTCTTGTGGAAAAAAGTTAATTCAATGTGGTGTAAACTATAGTGATAACAGGGGATTAAAAATAAACTGCTTATTTTAGACAATATGTTGGTGATAAATGTTCACGTGAATGATAGATATGTATGAATCACAATGACTCCATTGTATTGCACATTAATTCTCTAGACGCCAATGTCATGGGATTAATTAATTAACTGATTAATTCCTACATGAGCAATTTTTTCACTCTCCATGTGGAGAGTTGGAAAAAATAATTAGAAAAAGTAAAAGACAAGATAGCTAGAATGACAAGATTATGATTGAAACACAAACTGAAACATGCACCCTCTTTATTTTTGTATATTCCCTCTCTATTCTTACAGGGAAACAAAAATTAGAATGAATCTAAGTTAGGTGGTATATCACAACATCAACTACTTAGCAATAGCGTGAGTGGTGGTTGTTTTTCTTTTTCGTTATAGTGTATTGACTTGAACTTTTGAAGAGAAGATATAATTAGAAAGGGGACAAAGGGATGGGGGCAAGAAAGAAATGGGGAGAAGAAGGAAGGTGATGATGGTGGGGATAAGAAAGATGGTGTTGGGGAGAAGAAGGATGGTGGAGAAAATTAAAAGGGAGGAGGGATGATGATAAGAAGGGTTATGTTGAATCTAAGGGTGACGGTGAAGAGAAGAAGGGTGAAAGCAACAAAAATGAAGTCTATATTATTGGATATACCATTGAGCATGTTCATCCTCCTCGGCTCTCTAATCATGAAAACCCAAATGGCTACTTCATGATGTAACTCTTTATTAACATATGTGTGTTCTAAGTAGGCATGGATCCTTCGGGAACTAAAAGGTTATAATTAGAGGATATGGAGGTCTTATCAAGCCCACCAAAATCAAATACATTGATAGAGAATGATTCTTTAATAACTTGAATAATGGTTGTTTTTCTTCTCTAGTGTAGTGTATTAGCCTAAACTCTGAAGAGAAGAGATGGGTTTGAGGGAGAATATATGCTTGCCTAATTGATCAGTTGAAATTTTGTTTCATGGAGTAGTAACATAATATATTTTAATAGAAATGCATGTATTATCCCTTCTTGCAATATATCCATTCGATTTAGGTGGAATGGATAATCAGAACTATGTTATAAACAAATAAATATAAGTTTGGAACCTTTTGTTCTATATATTTCCCTTCACAATTACCTTATGATTATTCACACCAAGTTCTATTGTTCCCTTCATAGTTACCTAATGATTCTTCACTTTAGGTTCTATAGACCACACTCTTGTCAATGAATAGTTGGAACTCCCTAGAAGAAGGGCATTAGAATTGTGTGCAAGTACGATAACAATTTCATAAAACATATTTTTTGTATAAAAAATCTCATTAGAAAGCTACTACAGTGCTATATATTTACGAAGGCATTGTTAAAACAATCCAACATAATGTGTAAATGACACAAGAGTCACATAGACGACATACACGATGCACAAATGATGCTAGAACATCACATATATAATGCAAAACAAAAACAAAATATTTTATGAATTTTAAGCATTGTAAATACGATGCTACTATAATGCAAAAATGATGCAAAAAATCGATGCAACAACTCAGCGCACACCACAAAAAAACCTCGGCCAAAGGTTTGAGGGCTAAAGTCATGAAAATCAGTGACACTACAACCTCATATTGTAGTAGAGTACATAACAACTACAAACTAAAGATGTCCCACAATGCATGACAACAAAACCATTCGTGATGTCAGTGCCAGAGTGAGGGAGCATTTATGGAAGAATTATGTGTAATGGAACACAATTCTCTCACAATAGTGAGTTGAAACACTAAGGTAGACAAAATATAAGGGGTTGTTTTACTCTACCGAACAAGCAAGCAATCAATAAAATAAATAGGGTTTAATAGGAAGAGAGAGACTTGCCTATGAGTCATTCCTTTAAGAGTCTTCAATCTTGATGGTTGAGTTGGATGACTAGGGGGAGGAGGATCTTGAATTCCATGTAAACTTGTGCACAAACAACCAAGGAAACCCTACTTTATACTACAAATGGTCCATATATAGCTTATTTAAAACAGATAAAGCATAATTTATTTAAGATTCCTTGGAAGTAATTGCAAGTAAACAAACATGAGTCATCACATTTAGATGGGGGAAAGAAATGTGATTCATATTTGCAAGAAGAAAAAATACGAGGAGTTACCTTGCATGGCTAGAAAGTGGCTCCAAACCTCTTCACGTTAAGGTTCTTTCCTAGAAGGCCCACTTAGTTCAACACTACTTCCAAAGTCTTCAAGAAGTCTCTCCCTAATCTTCCCATAAATAAGGGGCAACACATAAGTGCAAGATGAAGTCTAAGATCAAAAATAAAAAAAATAAAAAATAAAAAATCATATCATTACATTGTACCCAAAGATTCTTAGCAATGTGTAAAAAATGCCCTTTTCATAGATTAATGGGCTCTTCTGTTAAGGTCAAGAATATGTCAATCTTCCAAGGAAAACCCAAAATATATGTGATTTGGGCATGCCCCATCAAATCAAAAGTTGACTCTATCCAACATGACATGCCCCTTGTGATCACAATTGACTTTATTAGAGTTGCATACATTTTGATTCTTTTGGTGCTTGAGTGCGACTTTTAAAGGAAAAATGATGTGTGTCATCTTGATCAAGGAAATTTGAAATTTATCAAAGTTTTGAGGTACATTTCAACATTTCCAATGCTAAGTAGACCAACTAGTAATGCATTTTGAAGTTAACACAATGCAATTCTCTTTCCAAAGTCTTGAAGCAATCTCCTCCCCATCTTCACATATGTAATGGACAACATAGAATATAAGTTCAAGGTGAAGTCTAAGACAAGAAAAGAAAATCCAACATCATCTCATTACAACCTGTCAAAACATGCCTAACAATGTATTAAAAATGCTCTTTTGTAGATTAAGGGTCTCCTTCCAATGTTTCTAGGTGAAGAATAGGTCCATCTTCCAGAGAAAACCTAAAATATGTGTGCTTTCCACATGCCCCATCTAATCAAAGTTTTTTGCATTGAATATCATATGCTTCTTGTGATTAAAATTGACTTGATTAGAGTAGCACAAGTTTTGGTTCTTTTAGCGTATCGATGTGTTTTTCAAAGGAAAAACCACATGTGTCATCTTAGCCAAGGAAATTTGCAATTTATCCAAAGTTTTGGGGTACATTTTAACGTTTCCAATTGATAATGCATTTTGAAGTTAACACGATTTGACGAATGTATAGGAAATTGAAGTGTTAATAGGGAGGATGTTATTACATTATCCTAGGATCTTTCACCCTAAAGCCGACTTATGGATTAAGCATCACATATATAACAAACACATCCCAAAGAGGGCTCATAAGGCATGATACCAAAACCTCTTGTTATAGCGCAAGTTGTACGTTTGGAAAATCCTAACCCAGCCATAAAGAAAGTGCTACAACTTGGGAATCCTACACCCAACGTCACCTCGATGTAGGTCCCACACTTCAAGGGTGACTAGGTCACTCTAGGGAGGCAATCCCAGTGACCTTGGGGGGATTGAGATGGATCTAGAGAGAAATGGAAGTGGAGTCCTTAGAGGTCAAGTCTAAGTGGAGTTAAATGTTTGGAATAAAGTCTTGGGAAGATCCAAGGGTTTCCAAGTATGTTGAGTAACCTGTAAATGGTGAAATACCTGTCCGAGACACAAGAAAAAACACTTTGCAATGATGTATGTTAGTTGGATCAACAAGTTAATATTTTTGTCCCTAATTTGCAGCAATAGATAACAGTATACATCAACAAATAAATGGTACTATAAGCTTCTCAATAAATGCTAGAGATCAAGTAGAAAATACAAGAGAAAGACTAGTTAGTGACTAGTTAAACTCAAGATGAAAAGCCAATATTCTAGCAAAAAAAGATAAGGTTGTTGTAAACACTTGTCTGCAACAAATTATATCATCCTTATGGCTGTGACATTCAATGTATTACAGCAAGAGAATCAACCACTGAAATCCCCTCAAACTTTTCCAAAAAGTGCGCTAGGCCAAGAAGAATGAGTTTGCAAACTTTGAGCAAAATCCAATGGTTGATAAGGGAGTTTTTCAAAGAAATGAGTTAGGGTTTCTGCAGCCCTAATGGCTAAAGATGTAATTTTGTAACAACAGAAAGAAGTATCCTCTTGATGGGGATGCCCTAGTGGCTATGAAGTGCCCAAGGCACAAGGAATGAAATCCACTTTGCAAGAAGTAAAAATGATCGAAAATCGTGTTTTCGGATGCAATATTTTATTTCTCCAATGCAATAATAAATTATTAGTGCTCTTAATTATTGGGTTAATGGGGTCATGAAAATAAATATCTATAGAAGCTACCTCCTTGGGCGTGTAAGCCCTTTTACTTCCCAAGCAAATTTCTCTAGCTAGGGTTTAAGCTAAGAGGGTGTATGCCCTTATACTTCTCTTAGCAAACCCTTATTTAACCAATAACATGAAGCATAAAGTGATGGAGACTATGGTGGGGGTGTATCCCCTTATACTTCCCACCTAGCTGCTAGCACAATAACCGTGACTTGAAACAAACGATAGCATGAGAGTAAAAACCATACCAATTCAAGGGAAAATGCCAAGATAATCCACCACAATAGCAAGAGGTAAGCCTTCCAAGGCTAGCGCAACACTCACATAAACCATAACATCAAGAGATAACCATAAACAAGAGCTAAAAGAGACAATATTTCCAAAGATAGTGAAACTTTCAGACCAATAGTTCTCATAATGAGGGAGCGTTATGTGAAAGTGAGATCTTATGATCTCTTATTTATACAAATGTCACCAAGGTGACTTGTCCACAAATTAAGGGGTAAATTACAAGGCTACGGGTCAACAACCCTAATCTTTCCCCCTTTAACAAAGAAATATTAAATAATTCATTAAAAGTTTCACTTTTGCACAAATAAACCCTAATTTTACATGGACGTCTCCCCTTTAGGGAACGTTTTGCCACTTAGAAGAAGTCGGTGGTGGAGAAGCATGGGTATGCCTCCAAAGTCCACATGTCAAGCATCTAGGCAATATTCTCATGGTGAAGACCTCCTCCTCCTCAAATCGTCCATGTGTCAATGAGTGGAACCTCACCACCAAGTCCTAACCCCCCCTAGGTGACATCATGCTTAAAAAGGAGACGTTTTGCCTCTCCTAGGCAAAATGTTTGGCATGTGGGGGATAGGATACATCGTCCAAGTCATATTCAAGGCCTTTTAAGTTTTATCTTCTTCATCCAACATGTGGGCACTTGACATCCAACCCGTGGGCTTGTAGCCCCATGGAAGCCCAAGCTAGGCTTGTTCTCCCAAAACTGTCCACCAACTAGGTCCTGCAAAAAAAAATGAGTACACCCTCCAAGGATCTCAAGTCATAACAACATGATAAGTGAATCCAATCGATAAATAAGCCACCTAAGCATGTGCATCAAAGATCATTATATCAAAAAATTAATCGCTCAAGGACATTATGCGACTTGTCAAGCTTGAATATGGGAGGGTTGACGAGGTGTCCTATTGGGTAGATCTTGCCCTAGGTCAAGGAAAGTCTCCAAGAGATCCCTCTCTAAGCCATGTAAAGTGGATGAAGTGGTTGGGGTCAAGACTCAATAGGCATAGGGTTCATGGCATACAAGGGGTCGTAGTGTCTCATTCATGGTGCATTTGTAAAGGGTGTGTGGTACCTTCGTCTGCAATGCACTTTTTCCAAGCCCATCAATTGCCTTTTATCTTTCTTTCTTAGTATTTTCTTTCAATATAAAATAAGGAAAGATTGAAGGTCACTGCCCTGGCGTGGTRATCAGATGATGGCAATGTCACCCACAAACACCTAGTGGAAATGAGAAGGTTGGCTTGTGATGAGACCCCCTTTCTCTCAGCCATGCAACTAAGAGTCATTGCCCTGGTTTGGTGACCAGATGATGACAATGACATACCACTAGATATTCATGGACGTGATAGGTCGGCTCGTGACGAGACCTCCTATCCTTCAACTAACCTTTTAAGCGTTCTTTATTATATTGTGGGTCCCCTTTACTCAAAGATAATTGTTTCTCTGCTTTATTGTGTGATCCCTGGGCGAAGCATCTAGAAGGTTTATACAAATACTTTTATCTTTTACCCAACATCAACCCCTATGGGCCTTCAGCCCCTTCTTCCCATAAAATGAGGGACAACACCTTCTTGGGTCAATATACCCTAAAATCCCAAGAGATAAGGAAATGGAGGGGAATAATGATGGAAAGTGGTAAGTATGGTTGGGAATGGTACGATGGATTTTTAAGGGAGTTCCCAGTAGCAAACCCATCACCAAGGAAAACCAATTACTACGACACAATGTCAACCACCAAGGTGAAGCAGGGAAAAACACATAATGTCCAATCATATATCATGAAATCTAGAGCAATCTAAGATACAACATACTTAATTGGCTTAAATATTGAAATGATGCTCACCATAATACTGACTTATACCTCATGGAGAAAGGCCCACTACCTTCCGAAAGCCAGTTGATGTGGTGGATTCCATCTACAAATCTGTGATCATCTGTTGTGGTGAGTGCTTTTTTCATCTGTGCAAAAGGGTATTGCTGGTCATGTAGTCTCTCGAAACTCCATAGCTGCAACCTGAGGGCCTCGAGACATAATCTCCTTAGTTATCCACAAAATGGGGGATAACATCTGGCTCCTACTTGGGGACATGTGCTTGTCGTAGAGTGCATGAGAACCGCAACATCTCCTAGTAGACATGTGCCTGCAAGGAAACATCAAATTGTCAAGTGCAGGATGGCCTACTCATCCTTGTTCTCATATGATGATAATCAAAACCAACTAAACTAGAAAAAAAAAATTGACATTTTTTCAAAAAAAAATCTAAGCTAAGCATGAAATCAATAGTTCAAGTAGAGAAAAATGAAAATTAAATGCATCTAAACTAGTATGAGCAATCAAGATGCAAATGCAGGAAATCAAAATGACTTACCTGGGGCACGGGCCGTGAAGAAGTAATGTGACCTGGATGTGAGGTTGGAGAATAGACCCATCTATTGGTAATGGCATCTTTCTCTCGTTTAATGATGTCATATAGTACCTTTCTTTGTCAGACTTCTTCCTGATGATGTAAGGGCCAAGCCAAGAATCGTTGTCTTCTTGGTCATATATGGGCTTGACCTTTCTTTTGTCCCACATGAGGACAACAATTCCTTCATTGAAATCGATGCGAGGTGTATTCTCATCGTATGGAAGCTCTATGTGGATTGTATCTTTGACGATTTCTTCATGTTTCTTATCTTCTTTTTGTATAATATGGATAGATCCTAGTTCCTTCCCATGGTACTTTGTAGTCTTATTTTTATCTTTCCATGGGAGAAACATCTCTATGGAATCTTCTTGCATGAAGGGTGGATCATACTCAATAACTTGTGAAGGCATATCATGGTAGTGTTCACTGACATAGTTAGTGCCCCTCAGATCCATCACATGTGTATCTTTCTTTTCCCTGTTATGTAAGATCTCATACGTGCCATCGCCCATGGGAATATATGCATGTGTAAGGTTCATGCTAAGGAAACCTCCAAGGGTTGAGGACCAAGTCCTTAACAAGAGCATCCCCCGGGCATCCAGAACATCGATCACCAATATGTCTATGAGGACGCTGATATGTGGAAAATCTATCAAAAATACCTCAACGTCTTCACACACACCCCCAAGACCTCAAATCTTCTTGAATCAATATCGCAAACATTGTCATAAGGTCGGGTTGTCTTCAAACCAATTTGTTACATCACCTTCAATGACATGACATTTGTTGAGGCCCTTGAATCAGGCATGCAGTTGTTCAAGCAGAGGCCATTCATGCTTAATGAAAGATAGAAGGGAGGATTCTTGTCTCTTGGCCAATTGAGATACATAGTATTCAAAATGTTGGGAGGATCTTCCTTCTCGGTTGGCCCCTGTAATATCCTCAAATTTTCCCTTTTTACGGAAGGGATCTTACACATCTCTGTCACTAGGACCATCGTATTAAGTTTTCCAAACATGTTTACAACATCCATATTCAACTGAATGTCATTTGTAGGAGTTGGCTTAAGAAGCAACTCACATATCGATGGTGGAGGTGGTGGAGCCACCTTTTCTGCTGATGGAAGAGGAGTATCAGGCTGTAATGGAGGGGCTGAAGCATTTTTTCTTCTGTAGGTTAGAATTTCCCTCCTCCTTAATTCCTTCTTCTGATTATTTGTCAATTTATTTAAGGCCCGGAGTCTCCCCTCTCTTTCTCATATTCTTCTAGCTTCATTGATCTGTTCTTGGGTGACATGTTCATCGTTGATATTGCAAATCATGAAGTTTATATCATCAAGATAATCTTCGTCTTCTCGAGGGAACTCATCTTCCCTATGGGGTTCTTGGCATGGGAGACACTAAGCTTCTATATCAACTGTCCCAACAAGTTTCAATGTATCTGGGGCCTTTGCCTCTTGTTGAGGTCTTGGTTTCCAACCGGTGGAATCTCTCTATTGTTTGGCAAACTAAGGTCTAGGAGTAGATTGATTTATTTCCACTATAGTCATACGGTTCATAAGTTGAATCTGCACCTAAACAAACTGAATATTCATTTGGTCTGTCTTCTGAGTCAATAGAGCAATCGGATTAGGAACAATGTTGTTGGAAACGTTCATCCTTGATTCTGTCTTGTTACGAGGATACTGAAAAGGTTCTATTTTTTAATCAAGGAGATTTTCTTCAATGTCAATATTGAACTCTTTAGTCTCTGCCAATGATGTGGGCTTTTTATCTTTAAGAATGTATTGGAACTGCCCTTCAAAAGCATTCATGTAAAGGAGACGAATTGATGATGTTGTAGGATGATAATCTGTTGGAATTTGATTGTACAACCTATCAAATCTGGAAACGAATTCCCTTACTGTTTCATTCTCCTTTTTCTTCATTTGATTGAACTAAGTCCCAAGTGTCCCACCATCTGCTTTTCTCGACCATCTGCTCTTGAATAAGTTGGAAAAAGCATCATAGGACGTGATATGATTATCAGGGAGTCCTTTGAACCAATCAAGGGCTTCTTCAGTCAATGACGAAGCAAATAGTCTCATGGCCACATCTTCATGATCAATACCTACATTGTCCATGCCCCGGTCCCTAACATAAATGTGGTCTTTTGCAGTTATCACATTGTTTCCTGGGAACTTTGGCAACAACTTGTTGACTTCTGTTGGCATTTTGTTAGGGTAACCTTGGATATTGGCCATGTTAAGGGGTTTGTAGAGGTCCCTTGCCCAAGGGTGAGCCATTGGGACAAGAGGAAGGGTATTATGGAAAAGGGTTTTAGCAACGAGAAACTTGAGAGGAGGCCTTCTTTGGTAAACCTTAGAAGGCTTGAACCTCCCAGGGAAAAAGGTTTGGGGAAAGAAGGATTTTGGGAAGGTGGAGTCGCCAGATGAGTTTCAAGATGAGCTCATCAAGGAAAAGGGAAAGGGAATGTCCCTTAGGTGGAGTCGTCATGCAAGCTAAGGAAAAGGCCTTGGTATAGCTCACCAAAGTGTCGTTAGGGTACGAGGAAGATTCAAAATCTTCCCCGACAATGGCGCCAAAATGTTATACCGCAAGTTGTAGGTTGGGAAAATCCTGACCCAGCCACAAAAAAAGTGCTACAACTTGGGAATCCTACACCCAATGTCACCTCGATGTAGGTCCCACACTTCAAGGGTGACTAGGTCACTCTAGAGAGGTGATCCCGGTGACCCTAGGGGGATTGAGATGGAGATGGAGAGAAATGGAAGTGGAGCCCCTAGAGGTCAAGTCTAAGTGGAGTGAAATGTGTGGAATTAAGTCTTGGGAAGGTCCAAGGGTTTCCAAGTATGTTGAGTAACCTGTAAATGATGAAATACATGCTCGAGACACAAGAAAAACCACTTTGCAATGAAGTATGTTAGTTGGATCAGCAAGTTAATCTTGTTGTCCCTAATTTGAAACAATAGATAACATTATATATCAACAAATAAATGGTACTATAAGCTTCTCAATAAATGTTATGTTGGGTATGTGTTATATTATTTGCATGTGTGTGTGTGGGCGCGTCAGGTTCGACAACTGCGTATGACGATCCCTCGCACTAGTGCTATGTTTGTGCCATGTGCACCGGGTGCTTTCCTAAGGGGGTCCCAGGGGGGGGCAGGTATGCCCCCCCCTGGTTACGCGCAGTGTTCGGGGTAGCGCCCCGAAATTTTTTTTTGGGTGGTTTTTTGCTATATTTAACGGTTTTGTAAATTAATCCTAAATTAAGGGATTAGGGTTTTGGTATCTACGGAATACCTAAAAACATTGTATATATTGTATGGTGAATGGTGAAATTCGATATAATGAATATAAGAAAGGTTTTCTCGGTTGAGGG
>JZKD02S0454012.1:116415-138166 GCA_000966675.3 Picea glauca
AAAAAGGACTTGTGGCATTGTTTGGCAAATTTCTTTATATGCATAATTCTAACAAAATGGTCACTTGCACATTTTGCAGAATTAAGAGATTTAAACATATTAGCTCGGAATGGAGATTTGAGAGATGGAAGAAGGTGAGGGAGCCTCCAGCCATGATAGAGAGGCCGAAGGCCAGAATACCAGAGTTGGTAATGTAGAGACAAAGTCCAATGGACACAAGGGCAGAGGAGAGAAAGAAACATTAATAGAAACTGTAAGAAGCCTGAAAATAGAAGTGCAGAGCTACAAAGCAGACAATGAGAGGTTGATGAGAGAGAAAAGTCAGATAAATGCTTGAGTGTTACAGAGCTTAAACCAATTGCAGAGGAAAACAAGGAATGGCTCTGAGCAAGGGGAAGAAGGTAGGTTTCGTGAAATGAGAGATGATCGTGGAAGAGATGATTATTCAAGAAGTGCTAGCAGAACTCATAGACACCACTCACCTCCTTACTCAGTAAGAAAGTTTGATGCATCGGAAGATTCCGTAAGCAGTCCAGAGGTGTCTCCCATTAGGCACCAAAGAAGGAGACAGGAAGTGGAAAGTTTGCAACGAGAGTCGATGAAGCTTAAGCCACCCTCCTTTGATGGTGAAAAAGAAAGGGAAGATGATGTTGAAGCATGGTTGCTTGGTCTCAAGAGATATTTGCAATTGCATAACTATTCATCAAACCTAGAATCCAAAATTGCCACCTACCATTTACACGGGAAAGATGCAATGTGGTGGGATCAACTGAAGCAAGTTGAACATATTAATGAGAAGAGGATCACTTGGAAGCAATTCAAGAAGTACTTCCAAAAGGAGTACCTCTTAGAACATTTCTATGACAAGAAAATGCAGGAGTTCTTTGAACTTAGGTTGGGAAGCATGACTATGGAAGAATATGAGAAGAAGTTCTCGGGGTTGTTAAAGTATGTCAGGTTCATTAATGATGAGAAGGTGAAAATACAAAGATTTCTAAGTGGACTGTCGACCTTTTATAAAGAAAAGATTAGGTATGATGAGCCCAAGACCTTAACTAAGGCCACCAGGAAGGCTAAATACTTGTATGAGCAAGGCTAGGGAAGCGAATCCGTGCATAAATCTTGGAAGGATAAGAAGAAAGAGAAGTCTGATCGAAGGAGGAAAGGATTCAAACCTCCCTTCAATAGGAATGAGCCTAATAGAAATCATCAAGATCAATATGCTAAGGATGAATCCAAGAAAGAAGACTTCTTGGGAAAAAGGGGAAGACCACCAATCCAATGTCGGGGATGCAAAGAAGATCACTTGTACAAGGATTGCCCACATAGAAAGGATAGAGTAAAAACTATGCACAACGTCCAAGAGGCTACAACAGTCAAAGATATGGGAAGGATTTATGCAGCCTTAGATGATCAACAAGCAAAATACCAGTCCAATATGATCGAGGTGGAAGGTAAGATCATAAATTAGCCAATTGTTATTTTAATTGATTCGGGAGCAAGTCATTGTTACATTGATCCTAAAATAGTGGATAGATTACATTTGGAGAAAAGTAAGCTTGGAAAATCAAGTTTGGTTCAGTTAGCCACTGGAACCAAAAGGAGAATCCATGATATGGTCAAAAGTTGTTCCATAAGTCTTAATGGTGTGAATACTAGTGTTGATCTGAATATCATACCCTTGGGGTCTTGTGATATTCTAATTGGAATGGATTGGTTGGACAAGCATCATGTTGTCCTAGATTTTCATAGCAAGACATTTACCTGTCTTGATGGAGATGGAAAACAGAGCACTGTGAAAGGAGTTCCAAGACCCATCTCTATAAGGGAGATTTTAGCCTTACAACTGAAGAGATGTTTTATAAAAGGATGTCAATTGTATGCAACTCATGTGGAAGAGCCAAAAAATACAAAGGGGCCAAGCCTTGAATATTTCTCAGTACTACGGGTATTTGAAGATCTATTCCAAGATATACTAGGGCTGCCACCAAGAAGGGAGATAGATTTATCAATTGATTTAGTGCCAGGAGCTGCCCCAGTGTCAAAAACACCTTACAGAATGAGCACACCTGAGTTTAAAGAATTACAAATGCAGTTGGAGGAATTGTTGAAGAAAGGGTACATGCGTCCAAGTGTTTCACCTTGGGGAGCACCGATACTTTTTGTCAAAAAGAAGGATGGAACCTTGAGGCTGTGTATTGACTTTCGACAACTGAATAAGTATACTATAAAGAACAAGTATCCTCTACCCATAATTGATGACCTCTTTGATCAACTAAGAGGAGCAAAGATATTTTCAAAGATTGACTTGAGGTCAGGATATCATCAGGCAAGAATCAAGGAAGAAGACATTCATAAGACAACCTTTGGGACTAGGTATGGGCATTATGAATTTGTAGTGGTGCCATTTGGACTGACCAATGCACCCGTTGTCTTTATGTGCTTAATGAATGACATATTCAAAAATTATTTGGATAAGTTTGTCATAGTATTATTGGATGACATACTTGTCTATTCCAAGTCTGAAGAGGAGCATGAACATCACTTAAGATTGGTATTGCAAGTGTTGAGAGAACATCAGTAGCATGCCAAGCTGAGTAAGTGTTTTTTTTTATCAAAAGTAGATCCATTATTTGGGACACATTATTTCAGAGCAGGGCATAATAGTAGATCCATAGAAGATTGAATCCATTAGAGGATGGCCAACACCCAGAAATGTGTCAGAAGTAAGATCTTTTATGGGATTAGCTTGTTACTACAGAAGGTTCATAGTAGGGTTCTCTAAGATTGTTCATCCCATCACTTCTTTGCAAAAGAAGGGAACTAAATTTGAATGGACACCTAAGTGTGAACATAATTTTAATCTGTTGAAGGAATTACTTACTAGTGCACCTGTGTTAAAGATTGTTGACCCAAATGAACGTTTTGTGGTATGTACAGATGCATGTAAGGAAGGACTTGGGGGAGTCCTCACACAAAATGGACATGTCATTGGTTATGAGTCTAGAAAGCTTAAGGAACATGAGAGGAACTATGCCACGCGTGACTTGGAGCTTGTTGTCATTATCCATGCCTTGAAGATGTGGAGGCATTATCTCATGGGGAAGAGATTTGAATTAAGGACAGACCACATTGGCCTGAAGTATCTTTTTGAACAACCAACCTTGAATACCAGGCAAACAAGATGGCTAGAATTTTTAAGTGCATATGACCTCTATATCAAGCATATCAAAGGAAAAGAGAATAAAGTTGTCGATGCATTTAGTAGAAGAGTGCATCTCATCCATGCTACTGCTGTCAGTATGCATCAGTCAGACTTGAAGAGCAAAATTTTAGATGATCTTGTTATAGATCAACATTACCTACAAGTAAATGAAATCTTACAACGAGGAGATGTACAACATAAAATAAAGGAGTATGAGATAAAGGAAGATGGATTACTTATGCATAAGAATAGAGTCTATGTTCCTAGTTCTGGATAATTGAGGAAATTGGTATTGAAGGAAATGCATGATGTTCCTTATGCTCGACGTCCCGGTTACCAGAAAATGATTACAGCAATAAGAAGCCAATTCTTTTGGACGGGGATGAAAAAGGATGTTGCTTATTACATCGCTCGATGTATGGAATGTCAGAAGGTGAAGGCTCAACATAGGCACCCAATGGGTTTGCTGCAACCATTACCAATCCTAGAGAAGAAATGGGAAGTGATAACCATTGATTTCATAACTACATTACACATGACAACAAGACAACAAGACAACATGATTCAATCATGGTAGTGGTTGACAAATTAACAAAGGTTGCTCATTTTGTTCCTATAAAAACAATGCATACAACTACTAATATTGCAGAGGTTTACATGATGGAGATTGCTAGGTTGCATGGGATACCTAGGACAATTGTCTCGGACAAAGATACAAAGTTTACCTCCAATTTATGGAGGGGATTGTTTAAAGGATTTGGTACAAATCTAAACTTTATCACATCATACCATCCACAGTCAGATGGGAAAATAAAGAGGGTCAACCGAGTAATTGAAGATATGTTGAGAATGGATGTGATGGATAACCCATCTAAGTGGGAAGATTACTTACACTTGGTTGTGTTTGCATATAATAATGGGTATCAAGCTTCATTGAGAATGAGCCCATTTGAAGCCTTGTATGGTAGGAAATGCAATACTCCAGTGAGTTGGGACAACCCAACAGATAGAGTGGTACTTGGGCCGGAGTTGCTCAAGGATATGGAAGACCAGATGGTTAAGATCAAGCAGAATTTAAAGGCATCTCAGGATAGACAAAACATTTATGCAGATAAGAACATGATAGCTAGAGAATTTAAAGTAGGGGAGGATGTACTTGTGAAAGTGAAGCCAAAGAAAAACTCTTTGAAATTGGGTAGTTGTACAAAGCTGGCAACCAGATTATGTGGTCCATTTGAAATATTGGACATAATAGGGCTAGTTGCATACATGCTTGCATTGCCTGCTTCCATGAATGTGCATAATGTATTTCATGTCTCTTTGCTAAAGAAATATGTACATGATCCTAACCATGTTATTGATTGACATCTGATTCAGGTAGAGATAGAGGGAGACTTTCAGGTCCAACCAGTGCGTTTATTGGACATAAAAATCAAAATGCTCCGGAATCGAGTTATAGAGCTGGTAAAAGTTCAGTGGACCTGCTACAATCCTGAAGAAGCTACCTGGGAGCATGAAGATGCCATGCGGGCAGAGTACCCACAACTTTTTGAATAAATTTTGAGATTTTGATCTCTATTTTGTATATGCATTGAGGACAGTGAAAAAATAAGGGGGAGGGGATGTAACACCCCAGGTTTTGAGCCCCATATTAAATAATGTATTTTGTTAATTGTCAAGAGGCCAGAGGGCCCAAACAATTAAAAGAGGCCAGTGTACCCAAGAAATGTAATGTTTTGATCATTATTAATAATAAACACATTGCTGGCTGCTAGACGGACAAGGACTAGAGTTATATGGGGCTATGATTCCACAAGAGAGGGGGATTGAGGGGCTAAATATTTATTTCCTATTTTAATTACCCTTTTGTCTAAGGGAGTGGATCCGTTATGTGAGCTTCTCGGGGGAGGTAAGGAGGTTCTTAATTCCCCATGAAATACTTAAACTCGCCCCTGGTTTGTTGGGGGGTTCACTCATTCACTTGCTAACTGATTCATTCGTTCACTCGCTTGCCCACTCGTTCTTTCATTCCATTCTTACCTATCACTCATTCATCCTTCCTCATCCATGTCTTGGCCTGGGGAAAGGGAAACAAACTGTCGAAGAGTAGCCATGGTATTGTTGGCTGTAGGGGTCGCTGGTGCAATCCAACCATGACTCGAGGCCTGCATGTCTGAGATGCGTTGGCCTGTGTCCAACTTTGTTCACAACTGTGAGTCCTGAGAGTTCCAGCATGGAGATTCTGGACCAGTTGCACTGGAGCCCTGGAAGGAGAAGGATTGCCTGAGGGACTGCGTGGCAGAGAAGGGTGGAGGTCCATTCTCTTGGGTGGTGCAGGGTGGGTAGAAGAGAGATGGGTACTTGGATTGCTACGAGTGTTGGGAAAGCCTACGAGAGCTTGAGTGATGACTGGTTTGGGAAGCCAAGTAACACTCTGGAACCGTCCTTGTGGATTCATAGCCCTGGCTCAGGGGTGACACTACTGTTGAGATTTGGAACAATAATGTCTACGATTGGGTGGAACGTCCTTGGTCTGCAGCCAATTGGTGTCTTCATTATAAAGATAAGTGCTCTCTGTTATGGTATTATTTACCTGTATATGCATGTATTCCGTTATGTATTTATTTATTGTTTAATTAAATCTTTAGAATATGCATGCTTACTGGTTATTGTTGTGCATGTCGTTAGATCTTTTCTTTTGTGCATCCTTATTAATTTAAAAAGGTATCGGTAAGAGAAAGAAGTCCAAGGGTGGGATTGAAGGTAGTGTACCCCGACCTGTGGGCGACAGGGTATGTTACACTGCCCTGGCGTGGTGACCATATGATGGCAATGTCACCCACAAACACCTAGTGTAAATGAGAAGGTTGGCTCGTGATGAGACCCCCTTTCTCTCAGCCATGGAATTGAGAGCCATTGTCCTGGTTTGGTGACCAAATGATGACAATGTCATACCACTAGATATTCATGGACGTGATAGGTCGGCTCATGATGAGACCTTTTATCCTTCAACTAACATTTTAAGCATTCTTTATTATATTGTGGGTCCCCTTTACTCAAAGATAAGCGTTTCACTACTTTCTTGGGTGATCCATGGGCAAAGCATCTGAAAGGTTTATACAAGGATTTTATCTTTTACCCAACATCAACCCCTCTGGGCCTTCAACCCCTTCTTCCCATAGAATGAGGAACAACCCCTTCTTGGGTCAATATACCCTAAAATCCCAAGATATAAGGAAATGGAGGGGAATAATGATGGAAAGTGGTAAGTATGGTCGGGAACGATACGATGGATCTTTAAGGGAGTTCCCAGTAGAAAACCCATCCCCAAGGAAAACTGCTTACTAGGGCACAATGTCAACCACCAAGGTGAAGTAGGGCAAAAGGCATAATGTCCAAGCATATATCATGAATTCTAGAGCAATCTAAGATACAACATACTTAATTGGCTTAAATATTGAAATGATGCTCACCATAATACTGATTTGTACCTCATGGAGCAAGGCCCATTGCCTTCCGGAAGCTAGCTGATGTGGTGGATGCCATCTGCAAATCTGTGACCATCTGTGGTGGTGAGTGGTTTTTCCATTTGTGCAAAAGAGTACTGCTGGTCATGTAGTCTCTCAACACTCCATATCTGCAACCTTAGGGCCTCGAGATATAATCTCCTTAGTTATCCACAAAATGGGGATAAAACCTCCAACAACGTTCATATCAGTGCTAGATTATCCAAGAACATGCAATAATATTAAAAAACCTGGAATTATTTTAGTCATGACACATATAACAACCACAACCTAAATAAGGTCCACAAAGCATAATATCTAAACCACTATTGAAAGTTTTGAGTTACATTTCAACATTTTCAATTGATAGTGCATTTTGATAATGAGTAATTGATAATACCTTTTGATAAGGAGTAATTGATAATGCATTTTGAAAATGACACAATTTAACACATACATAAAAAAAAAATTTGGGTGTTAATAAAGAGTATGCTATTACATCATCCCAATAAATTATGCTCTCACATATATAACAAACATATCCTAAAAAGAGTTCACAAAGCCTGACACCAAAACCTCCAAGTATCGATTCTAAATTAACTAAAGACATGCCATAGTATTACAAAATCTAAGGTTATTTTAATCATAACACAAATAACAACCACGACTTAAATACAATACACAAAACATAATATCTACACCATTAATAATATTAACACTAATATCATATTAATAAAATTTTAATAGATAAAAAGAAAGAAAGAATGAATTTTTAACGGATATAATCCTTAATAAAACTACTACTTGCATGAGATTATTCATAAGATATACCTTATATAAACAATTATAAGAATATGCCATTATAGGAAGAAGAAAACATGACAATGAAAACAGTACTTGGTAACTTACAATTATATGGCACGAGACACTCTTGCTACCCATCCTTAGTAAACGAGAGCTTATATAGCACGACACAATCTGAGTGTCCGAGCGAAGGAGATTGCTACTATATGAACCAGGTCAACTTGACACTCTAAATTAACGTCTAATTTAACAAGTGTTAGGCGCTCTGGTACTGCCTGGCAATGCCTTATAAACAGTAGTGCCTGTTGTATCAGTGTAGCATTTGGGCTTTGACTCTCTACCCTGTAAACGAGTTCAGCTAGTTGGATAAACGCTATTTGGATAAACGCTATTTGGATAAACGCTATTACAATATAAGGTGTTGAAGATGGCGAGGAAGGGTTTGGGTACAGATGCGGCGATAGGCTCGATTGTGTCTTCGAAGAAGAAGAAAGAGTACAGAGTCACCAATAGGTTCCAAGAGGGCAAGCGCCCTCTCTATGCCATCGCTTTCAATTTCATCGATGCTCGTTATCATAACATTTTCGCAACGGCAGGAGGAAACCGGGTGGGTGCACCATTATTTATTTATTTCCTTTACTGTTCAAGTACTCTTAAAGTTCCATGATTTCGTGTTTGGGTTTAGGTTTTAGAGTTTTATGATTTTCATGGTTCGTGATTTTTGAAGAAAATAATTAGACCCATTTCAGCGGAACTTAAAAACGACAATTGATAATGTGTGAGTTTTCCGTTAACAATAGCCAATTTGTTGCATAAAGTTGTCAAGAGAGTCCCAAATGTCTGAAAAACTGGTAGTCAAACTGCTAAAACCGTATACAGAGCACCTATCAATTGTCGCCACTACATCCCAAATATATTTTTTGCATTAAACTTTTGTGGGATGTTGCATTCATGGCATTGGTTTTGCTCTTATGTTATCATGCCATTCAGGAACCAGCTGTCAAGAAAATTGCGAGCTTGTAAATACTGGTTCTTCTTCTTCTTTCTGGGATTCTGAGTTAGCAAAGCTTAGGGCTCAGATGTAACTCTATTGTAAATTCTGCTTCTTCTTCTTCTTTTTGGGATTCTGAGTTGGCAAAGCTCAGGGCTTGGATGTAACAGTTAACTCTTTTCTTATTAGACACCCACTTTCTGACTGTGGCTTACCAATGTCATTCATGAACTAGCTGTAAAGAAATTTACGAATTGTATTTTTTTTTTTTTTTGCTTTTTTTGGATCTTGAGCTGGCGGCTCAAATGTAACTCTATGCTTACTAAGTTACTAGACACCCATGTTCTGACTATGGCTTGGGAACTCCTCACTGGCTGATTATAAATTTTTGATCATCTTTTTGCTCATAGCACTTATATTGGATGATGGACTGCTTTTATCATGCCCGCAATTTGGATTGTTGTTGGAGATGTCTACTCTTAATAGTGCTTTAGCCCGCCATTCAATAGTGTTTGTTCCATGATAATGATTTGCAATTTAGTAAGAGTGGTAACGAAAGTATTATTGGTGCATAAACATTAGAATCAACTTCATAAAAAGGTCAGCAGCGACACCAGCCGAGAAACCACAAGCATAGATATGTTGTATTTTGAGTTTATTTTGCTCTAGACATTTTTCAACCCCAAAATGGGAGGACAGGTTGTGCATAGTGATAATCTGCGAAGTGGAAGAAAGCAAAGTGTGAGGCTAATAACACATGTTGCAATGCTTAATTGCAAGGGATGAGTGATAGTTGGCGATCTAGATCATTTACAAGAGGATGCATTTTGTGTTGTTAATTGTTGAAGCTTTAGGAGTTATACTTGCTACATTTTTTTTCTTGATCTAAAACTAGGCTCCAAACATATTTTTCCCTTCTTTTGGAAAGGGTAGATTTAAAACTCTTTATTTGACATATTAACAAATATACAAATAAAACTGGGCTTTAGTGAAAGGTAGCCCAGTCTAATGTCTTTCATGAACCCAATGTAAGACCAAAAATTGGGGTTTTCCAAGTTTGGAAATTCTGTTTCATTATTGAAAATAGCAAAAATTGTAAGTCTCCAAATAGACTTAGAAGTTAAGAGGTGAATATTATAGCTATTATCTTAAATATGTTTAATAAAATGCATAAAATGAATAATTGCAATCAAGGTAATATCATAGCATAAGATTAAGAACCAAGATTAAATGTCAATACTTACAAAATATTAGGTCAGAATTCATTGAAGAGATTCTATATTATCTAGAGAGTAGGACCAATTTTGATCACATAAGAGCAAAGTTACTAGACTTGGACTTGGTGAGGCTTTGACGACTACTAGGAGTCAACTTATAACTTGGGATTTGACCTGGAATCAACTTGACAAATGACTTGGTTGAATAAAATATACATAAAATTTTGAAAATTTAATTAAAAACTATATTAATGTACATCAATGTATATATTAAACTCCAAATATTCATGTTTATGGATTTATATTGCAAGTAAGGATGCAAGCAGGATAAATTGCATTGAGATAGATAAACTATAAGTTACGAGATACATAAAATTAAAGTACTAACACATAATACATTAACATTAAGGTTCTAAATGGCCTCCAAGAGTCCAAATTCAACAAACTGTAATCTAATCAGTACATACTATGTCATGATCCAAGTCACATGACATGAGGACATGGGATATAGAGGACACGTGTATACAACCTATAGAATTGTCCTCACATCTTCGCTGTTAAAGTGGAAAGTGAGCCGACCTTTGATCACACAACTGAAGCCCAACCTAAACCTACTAGAGGGGTCCATTGACTTTCCATCTAGCTGTAGAATATTTTTCTTAGAAATGTAATCATAGAGGCACTAAGTTAAAGTTTTGTTTTGGTAGCACCACCACCTTGTCCATGTTGAGATTTGGGTACCTTGGAAAGTGGTCCCCTTGTGTTTGTTAGTCTCTAAACACAAAGGGGGAGACTATTACCCTTATACCTTTATGTTCTAATTTCACTTTGACTTAGTCACTTAAGTCATAAAGTGACAATTAATTCACAGAGTGGGTGAATTAATAGACATAAAGCAAACTATGGAAACTTGAGCAAAGTGGGTTTCCAAGTGAGATTTTTGAGATTAGATCTCACCCATTGATTAGACATGGCTAGATTGAATCTAGGCCATTGGTTTTTTAGGTTTAGCCAAACAGAGGCTAAAGGAGGCAAAAGGGTAAGGATGAGGCTCATTGTTCACTTGCTCACTTGAGAGATTTGGGTGAGGAGAAGAGGAGTGAAGAGAAGAGAGAGTGAGGGTCTGGAGGCTTGGGCACACTCTTGAGAAGAGGAGGGTGCACAAGTGTTGGGGGAAGCTCAAGCTTGGAGGTGGCGCACTTGTGAGAGACAAGGACGCAAGGGCTTGAGGTTGGAGCGCAAGCATTAATGGAGGGCGCAAGGCTAAGAGAGGGTGCACATCAAGCTTAGTAGTTGCACAGTAGTGTGTGGGAGCCTTGAGTTGGAGGGTGGCTTGTTGGAGTGAGGGCGCAACCCAAGCACAAAGGGGTTGCTCATATCTTCAAGTAGGTAAGGAACTTCAAGAGGGCGCAACACATCTTCTAGCAGGCACATACGAGAGAGGTCGCACAAGCACAAAAGGGGCGCCAACTTCAAGGGAACTCTTGGTTTAGCTTGTGAGAAGCAAGCCTATTGTAACAAGTTCCTTTGTTTCTTGTTCTCATTGTAGCTTTTGCTTGAGACAACCTTATATACATCTCTCTCTTACTGGTTTTCCCCATGGGGGTTTTTCCAGGGTCATGTTGACCAAAAACTTATGTGTTCACTTGTCATGACTCATGTATGCTTAGTTATTTATCAGCTTTAAGTAGTTAAAGATCTAGATGATTATTGTATGTTTTAAGGTATATGCATGTGCTAACATCAGTCATGAAAACACTTGCAAGGGCACCTTAAAAGAGCATCCAATCATCGGTTTGAAGGAAGATTTGTGGGGAGATTTTTTCAGACCTGTTTGCTGTCCTAAAACAGCAGCAAGGACAGCTTTGTTACCTTGAACTTAGAGCCCAAGAAGAGGTCAAAAGACAGACCTGTTGGGCAGCCTTTAGTTCCTCAGAATTTTTACATTCCATCATGATGTCCTCTCCTAGCAAAAGTTTGGTTTGAGTGCTTGACCGCTTGACACACTTCTTAAGACCCCTAACCATGCTCACCTATGGTGCATTGGTGGGCTCTTCAGCCTTTTTTGGCCTTCCACCCCCAAGTCTAAACATTCCCATGTGGTGGACGCAACCTCATTTTCAGAAACTTGACAGATCTTAGATAGTGCAACATCCTCTGGGCTTTGGACTATGCAGGTTTGGTTGTGAGAAATGATGACGCTAGAAGCCTTTCCAACTTAAGAGTCCACCTTTTGGCTCCCTTGACAAGGAGTGTTTCCACCATTTAATGAAGAGTCATGCTCAACGTTACTATTTGTCCTTTCAACATCGATAGTTCGACCATTTATTAAGTCTAGATGCTTGAGTCTGTCACATCCCTTTTGAAGCTCCTTCCTTGTGATGGTTCCTATATCCAAGGGTATGTCCAAGGCAGTTAGAGGATGGCATCCAAGTCCACCACAAGAGCTAGGTAGGTATAGAAACCTCAATGGGAGCCTTCCACTCCCTTCGATAAGACTAGCATGTCTTTGGTTGGTTCACTAGAGTAATCTATCCTTTCCTCCTCAAGACCTATTCTCTGCAGGAACCTAAACCTCCATAGCTCATCATCCTTCTTTGATAGGGTTTGTAGCTCTCCAATTCATGGACATTTCTACAACGATGGCATGTTGTTTCATGTTTTAGGCAATTTTTGCTCAAGCATGGATGCTAATGATAGATATTTTGGTAATTATATTGGTTGTTGAGTGCTATAATGATAGCATGCTAATATGACAAAGCAACCCCCTTTTGGGTTTTTGCGCACTAGATAGTGGCTAGGCAAGCCAACACATTATGACGAGATCTAGCTTGACTTGGTATTTATGTGCCTCTCGATGACTTTCGACAGATGTGTATTGAGTCAACTTCAATTGTTTTTTGGGGCCATACTACCAAGCAGTGTTGTTTTATGGACTCCAATCATAAGTTGTGCATTCTCTGTGGTCCAGTTGGCCATGATATAACTACTTCCTCAAAGAGGACTGTTGGGAAGGTGAATAGGATCGAGGTTGTTCCCCTCTCTTAGATTAATGTTTCCCTGATAGTGTTGCCTATTGCTCATGTGCACATCACCCCACATCCTAATTTACAAGGTTATGACCCAACCATTGCACCAAAGGATGCCGCTGAAACTTCACAAGCTGTTGAATCTCGGATTGACAGACATAACGATCCTTAGATATGAGATAACAAAGAGATTGCTAGATCTTTTAGGACATCACTAATGCTAGCATTGATATTTTAGATGAGTGGATTGAATTGCTTGCTTCATTTTTTTGAGTTGGACTGGAAAAGTAACCTAGGGTGCTTCTTTAAATGGCTTAAAATTGGAGGACGAACTAGTAAAATATCCATAAAATCAGAAAGCATCACAACAAATAATTCAAGATCTCAAGAAGAATTTTGACAAGGAATTTAAAGAACCATAATCAAAGCTTGGTTGCACAAATCAAGATGCTAAAGAATGAGGAGTCACAACAAGATAAGTTAGAACAACTTACTCGGAAGGAATCATTGATCGATAAAGAAACAATGACCAACCTAGTTCAAATAGAAAAGTCATCAGGTGTAAAAATCTAGACCTCGGAGAAAGGAACCAATGCAAATCCAATTGATGTCATAAATTAGAATGACACTTATGTTGGAATGTTATCAATTGATAAATCATCGTAAGTGACACATGATGAATGTTGCAACACAAAATTAAGACGTGAGATAGAAGGATGCCTTATTTTCATCCCAAATCAAGAGTCATCGTGACCAACGACAATTTCAGTATGAATACAAGCGACATTCTTCACGAATTCAGAAGAGTCACAATTCTGAAAGAGTGGGGATGAAATCAACACCTTACTTGGAAACATAAGAAAAGAAGTTTTGTCCAAACAATTGACCAACAAAAAGTTCCAATGAAGATCGGCTTGGGATGTATTTGTTGAATTTAATGCAACTGCAAGAGCCATTCTCCTAGAGGATGGCATAAGACCCTAGTTGTGGACTAGGGCCCCCAGTACACTCCTGGGGTTCTTGGTCTGGGACCAAGCAGTTAGAGCCATGGCAAAAGACCCTTGTGAGGGCCCCCAGTAGAGAACTGGGGTTCTTGGTCTGGGACCAAGCAGAAAGACCCTTGTATGGCCCCCCCCAGTAGATGACTGGGGTTCTTGGTCTGGGACCAAGCAGTAAAGACCCTAGATGTATTCTAAGGCCCCTGGATATGTTATAGGGAATCCTTTCCCTGAGCTTGGATTGATCCTTGGATGTGTTCCTTGGTGGTTGATATAAGTTCCTAGAAGTGTCTAGGGCCCCTGGATGTGTTCCAGGGTACCCATGCCTAAAGCACGGGTTGATCCTTGGTCTTGTACCTTGGTGGGTAAGACCCCAGATGTGTTTTGAGGCAACCTGGTCTTTGACCAGGTAGATCTTGGTGTAATACCAAGATGTGTTGGTGTGTGATCCTCTTCATCTCTCCTAGGATGGTCCATAGGACCTAGGAGAGACCATGAAGATGGGCATGACCACATTGTGTGATGTAACCCTTATGCAGTGATGATAAAGTTAATTGGTCACCTGGAGAATCTTATGGACATGTGTTGCCAATGGCCACTAAGAAAAAAAACCCTTTGCCCTCTCCTAACCCCTTCTCTGTTCTTCACCCTTTGGTTTTTGAGTTTGGGTTTGAGTGGGGTTTGTATTTTTGTTTTTAGGGCTTAATAAGATTAAAATAGAAATATTGATTAATATTTAAATTAAATTAATATTTATATTAATTAATATGTCATTATATTAATTATATTTTTATTACCCTAAGCCCTAGCCTAAAACTATAAATAGAAACCCTTTCCCTCACTTTTCTACTCACTCACTCTCTCCTATGCTAAGTGGCGGATTGCTCTGAGTTATTCTTTTTATGTGCTGCGGCCTCCCTTTGACAGTTCAATTCGGCCTCCATTCTTTGTTGCTGCCAGGTCCATTTTGAGTTGCTGTGTTGAGGGTTATTCTTTGCTGTTGCCAGGTACTGTTAGATGCTGTGTTGAGAGTTGATCTATTTGCTGCTGCCAAGTCTGTCTAAGCTACCGCTCTCTCCTCACTCTGCCATTCTTCAAGCAGCCGACCCTCTCCTAAGTGGCGGACCCTCCAGTAGAGGCTGCCGTTCCTTTCTTTGAGCAGTTCTGGAACCTTAGAGGGCTGCGGCCTTCAAGTTGGGTTACTAGACCCCTATAGTAGGCAACCGTCTACCTTGTTGATCAGATCTAAAACTTCCAGACTTACCCTCATTTGCTGTCACACTTTTCTCTCTCTGTGTATGGTTGGGATAAGGGTTTACTTCCAGATTTTCAGTTTGGGGTTTGCTGTCATTTCTGTGGGGTTTTCTATGGTGGCATAACAGTCCTACATTCTCTTTGATAGATATCTAACCCACAGTGGTTGATCCATGAGTCCTAGACTTATCTGAGCATAAATTCAGAGGCTTGTCATCTCACTTGTGTGTCAAGCTCTCCCTTCATTACACAGAGGTAATTTTCAGAGGTAAGTTGCACTTGCACTTCAGTTTGATTTATTTGTTTATGCTCAGATCCAAATATTTGAAATGCTTTAATGTTCTAGATCTAGGTTCAGATCTACTAGTGTGCATTACTCAGAAATATTTGAAATGCTTTAATGATCTAGATCTAGGTTCAGATCTACTAGTTGGCATTACTCAGAATTATTTTTATAGTTTAGATCTAACTGTATTGTTTCAGATCAGAAATATTTGTTTAAGTTTTGATCTATTACTCTGCATACTCAGAAATATTTTATAGTTTCAGATCTACTGTTTTCTTATACATTTTCTGATCTAAGTTCTTACTTTAGATCTACAGTGTTCTTGCTGATCTAGCTAACAGAATTTTTAAAAGTATATTTTCTGTTTCTTTCCCTATTTCTAACAGTATTGATTCATATACAATGCAACAGTTCTGTTCAACACTCGAAGATCATACTGTTTTGTTTCTTCAACCATCACAGCTTCGATAACGGAGAGTCATGAGAAGGCATTGCAGGCCAGAACGGAGACATAGTTTCTTCCATAAAGTGCTTTGAGGACAAAGCATATTTGAAGGGAGAGGCAATGTAATGAATTCAAAATACAAAATACAAAATAATAATAATAATAATTACAATACTTCACCTTCGTGACTAGTCAATGCATATAAGCATACCATCGCAAGGCTCGTTGTATTATTCATTCTTTCATTATCAATTATATATATTTTTATCCGTATGATTTCTTTTATGTTATCCTTCTTATGTTGGATATTTTCTCGTATATGAACTATTGTTCATGAAAGAGATTATTGATTCAGTGTGCCAATAGAGGGGAAGATTGGTGTTTTTTCTGCGGCGTAGACTCTTGGATTTTTATTTAGTTGGAAAAAGCAAAATTTATCCGTTTTTATAACATTCATCAATGTTTTGCCAACTTTCTGAGTTTTGTAGAAGTCAACAATTTGGGACCTCAATCCAGTCAGTCCCGAGTCTGAGTTTTGTAACACTGATTTGCATGCCTGCAGTGGATGTCTTTTGACTTGGTCTTTCCATGTCTCCAGCTGACTGTTTTGGCTCCGCACGTTTTTGTAATTGATGTATATTTATTGTATCATAATTAGTGCTTCAGGCACTGGCTATGTATAAGAGCATGCTCATTTTCTGGTATGAGCAGATGTGAGAGGTAGGTCTTTTACAAAGTAATGTGTTTTCCGGCTTATCGGCTAAACAATGTTTTCATGCTGTTTCTGTTTTGCTTTGTGTGACCGTGGCTTCACTTTCTCATCCTTGCATGCACTTTCCAGTTAGCTTAACATTGTATTTCTATTGTTTGGAGCAAAGATCTGTTAATGGTACAGTTGACACACTTTTTATATTTGGTCCTAATTCATATTTGTGCTATTAACTCCATTCTGTTACACTGTTTTGTAAAAGTTAACTGTCTAGCTGTGGGTGCTCCTTAGCGCACATAACAATGTCATACAAAAGTTCTTTGAGCATGATACAATGAAACAAAGAAATTGCAAATTGACTGGTAACATTTTATCTCCCAGTTTTCAAATGTATGGATGCTGAGTTAAACAGTTGGTTGTTGAATTGATGACCATGGATCACCAACATCAGAACCGTGTGATACAAAGGTATGCTGATTGTATTCCACCCACCCATATGGCTGCCACGTTTTACGGAGTATTGGAACATTAATTTGATGGAAAAACACAACATACAATGATGGAAGTGGTATTACAATCAACCTGTACACTTGTAGAAGTCCAGTTTGGAAATTATGTGGTGCAGCATGTACTTGAGCATGCTAAACCACATAAGCGCTGTGCTGTAATTCAGAAAGCAGTAGGACTAATAGTGCAAATGAGCCAACAGAAATTTGCCTCAACTGTCAGAAAAATGTTTAGCATTTGGAGGCCCTACAGAGCGACAAATTTTGACCAGTGAGATGCTTGCCTCAAAAGACAAGAATGGGCCTTTGTAGGCAATGATGAACGACCAATCTGCAAAGTATGTTGTACAAAAGGTTTTAGAAACTTGTAAAGATCAACAACACCATTTGATTCGTTCTTGAATAAAGTACAATTTCATGCTTCTCCTTCAATGGATCATAAGAGACTTGGATTTGCAGTTATTACAACAACCTTTACATGGCATCAACAACAGAGCAAGGGAATCACTGTTCCTCAGTCTGCTCATGAGGATGTTGTTTGAATTGCATTAGCCTGCTCAGTTATGCCCATAGGAAGATCTCGTGTGCAAGGTAGACGTGCCAAAACTGATGGCTCTGCTATTAAGTCTGGTCTTGAGACATGGGTTACCCCAAACCAAATATGGCAGATTTTAGGATATCTCACAAATTGTACAATTGTGGATATTTTCATTATTCAAGTCCCTTTTGGTGTTCAGCTTGCAAATTCTAATTGGGAGGTAGCTCTGTTTCAGGAGCTTACTGTCTATGTGCCTTGAGACAAGTTTCAGGTAGTTCAACAAGTAAAAATTTGAACTCAGGTCAAAAATATTTTTATATTCGTGCTCTAATATACAGTAGACTAGCTACCTTTGATGGTAACAAGCATTTGAAGGCAACCAGGGCATTGCCTCATCTCCATGGAAAAGTGCTTCCAGTCTTTATGACTCAACCAAAGATTTTACAACACAGTTTTATGTCCCACTCAAATTTACTCTGCATGCAGTATATTGCTAGATGTGAAATTCTAAATGATAATCCTCGCCTTCATGATTTTGGAGAAATCATGGAGCTTAAAGCATTTTTCTATGTTTATATGCCAAGCTGTTGAAACTTGACTCACAAGAGGTTTTCCAATCCTTTTTCTCTCTCTTGCTCAGCACCGGAATCTCCAATCTCCGCCCTTTGTATTGTATCATTGCACTTATACTATTGTATCTTTGTTAGAATGTTAGTGAATAGCTTTGTGAGACACTTAGTTATGCTTCCTTTTTTTAGCTTTCGCTTTGCAGTGTGCACTCCCACTCTGTATTTGCAGTGGGTGCACCTTTAGTCACATTGACCTACTTTTGTGGTCGTTTGTTGGACATTAATAACATTATCTTATTGTCTTATCTCCTAATCTTGAAAATGAGGTCTTCAGCTAGGATGAATTGTTGCTCTTTATTTTCATCCTTTTGCTCAAGTGGCTTTGCAAACTATGGGCATAGGATTGGTTAGCAATTTTATTATTGCATATGCTATTGGAGAAATTGAGAGGACTGAAGGATATAGCAGTCGAAGGTCCAGATTATGTTGGTATATTCTCATTTTTTATAGAGTCCTCTCCCAGAAATTTACTTATTAGGTCTTTCAGCTGTGAATTTAGTAGCAAGCTTTACGGGAATCTGCTTAAATATTTGTGTCCATCAGACGTCCCAGTGTCCATCCTGCACAATAATGGTCATGTTAGTTATGTTTTTATCTTGCTTTAATACTTTATTGCTGGCAAATGTATTTATCGAAAATGTTTGTTTGTTTATAACTGAAGTATGGGGTTTCTTTTTCAGGTGACCATTTACCAATGTTTGGAAGGAGGTGTTATTTCTGTTTTGCAGGCATATGTTGACGAGGATGTATGTAAAGCTCTTTGACATATATCCTCCTCTTGTGATGTTGATTTACTTGAAAAATGGGATTGATAAGTCAACGAGATCACAAATTATTAGGCATTAGTTTTTTATATTGTTACTCATTTGCTGCTATTTGCATGTGAGCAGAAGGAAGAATCATTTTACACTTTAAGTTGGGCATGCGATGTGAATGGTTCACCGTTATTAGTTGCAGGTGGTCACAATGGTATAATTCGAGTGCTTGATGTCGCAAATGAAAAGGTCCATAAGGTAGGTGCTTGTTCTAAGCTTGTGGTTGAAGCTTTCAGTCTGTTATTTAAACCTTGGTAGTGATTGTTATGGTCTGGTGGGAGGTTTGTTCTCACAGAGTTTCGTTGGCCATGGAGATTCTGTGAATGAAATAAGGACTCAAGCACTGAAGCCTTCGCTTATATTATCTGCTAGCAAAGTAAGTAAATGTTTCTAATCTTTGGTGACTTTCTGAGATTTTGGTCATAGTTTAATCTTGGAGGACAGGTTATGTTTGCAAAAGCTAAGATCATATATGTTTTGCTAGGATGAATCTGTACGACTATGGAATGTTCAAACTGGCATATGCATTTTGATATTTGCTGGAGCTGGGGGACATCGCAATGAAGTTCTCAGTGTAGTAAGTATGGCTGGCTGGCATAATATTTTATTATCAATGGCACATGATCTTGCTTTTTGAAGGGACCAATCCTAGATTCAAATGTAATGTTCCTGGGGATTTTTAAGGAGAAAATAGTTTTCTAACAAAATGCATACATCTATTGCAATAGGATTTTCATCCTTCAGAGTTATATCGTATTGCAAGCTGTGGCATGGACAACACTGTCAAGATCTGGTCTATGAAAGGTTTGATACTGTACATTGAACCAATGAATGTATTTGGATATGCAACAAGAATTCCTCGCTCCTAATCTGTCTATTAAAGATATAGAAATACATTATAAGTTTTGTATAATTAAAGGTTTTGTTGAGTCAACAGGCTGTTTTTTATCATTTTTCTTAAGAAGAGTGTTTAATCAATTATGTATGTCTGGGGGTGGGTGGAATTTTTTGGAGGAGATGGATTTTTATCTTCCTCTTTCTTTTGACATGAGAATTGTAAATAAGAACATATTTTTTGATCAATTGTTTTGGTGACTCTATGAATAAATTTACTAGGTGTCAGAGGACAAAATGTGGGCGAGTAAACAAATTTGGAATGGAATGAAAAGGAAAATATCTTATAAAACTTCATGACATGACCCTTTTATTACTGAACATATTGTTGAATTTTTAATGGTGGCTCAAGCATGTAGTTTCTTTTCAATTTAGCATGAACTTGAACCATAAACAATGCAGCAATACAATAGCTGCAGTAAACCAAGATCACAAGAAGAATAACCATGTACAAGACACCAGAAATTTATCCTGGGAAAACCCTACTCAAACAAGGGAAAAACCCAGCAATTCTTTGATATAAAGTCAAGAGAAGATAACCCTCTCACTGGAAAACCTAGCGCACACAATAGGGTGCTCTATGACCAAGAAAGATAGCGCATAGAAGAAGTGCGCACTAAATTACAGCTCTCCAAGTTCAGTCTATGCGTTGTGAGTGAATGAGATGATATGATTCACAATGGTGATCATACATTAATAAATACAAGTCATAACACATGAATAGATGTGTCTCTTCAGTGGCACAATAGGGCCGATTTGTACAGCTCAAAACTACAATTTATAATTACATAATATATAAATGTCTTTTTACAGTGGGGCCGACTTGTACCCTTCACAATACAAAATAGGGTTTTACAATAAGCTTACTCTTAGACAATATAGCAAAGGATCTCACAAACATCCTCTAGTGTTCTGCCACTAGGGACAAGTCCACATGTGCTCATCCACAAGGGATAACACTCTCAACCGTTGAAATTAATGCAGCTGCAAGAGCCATTCTCCGGAGGATGGAAAAGACCCTAGCTGTGGACTAGGGCCCCCAACACACTCCTGGGGTTTCTTGGTATGAGACCAAGCGGTGAGAGCCATGGAAAAAGACTCTAGTGAGGGCCCCCAGTATATGACTGGGGTTCTTGGTCTTGGACCAGTAGTAAGTCTCTAGATGTGTCTAGGGCCCCTGGATGTGGTCCAAGGAATCCTTGCCCGGTGCTTGGATTGATCCTTGGATATGTTCCTTGGTGGTTGATATAAGTCCCTAGATGTCTCTGTTGAGTTTTGTACCTTGGGAGGTGTTCCCCATGTGCTTATGACCTCCTTAGCACATGAGGGAAGGACATTACACTTTGTACCTTGTACTTTTGTCTAATTTCACTTTGACTTTGGATAAAGTGAAATTTAGTCATTTTGGCCTAAAATGACTATTAATTCACAAAGGGGTGAATTAGAGACATAAAGTTGACTTAGGAAACTTAACCCAAAGTGGTTTGTGATTTAGATATTCATGGGGAGATCTCAACCATCGATTAGATGGGAGATGAGATGATCTCCACCCTTGAATATCTAGGTTTCCTTTTGCTAGTCAAAGAGGGGCGCAAAGGGTGAAGGAGGGGCGCATTCTTCATTTGGTCATTTGCTTGTTGAGAGAGGAGCTCTTGGAGGATGGAGATGAGGTCAATTTTGTGAGGATGCTTGAGGGAGGTCACTTGCTTTCATTGATGGAGGCTTGGAGCTAGTTGCCTTGATTATTTACTGGAGCTATTCTACTTCTGAGAGGGGCGCATTAGCTGTGGAGGTTGATTCGTACCTGGTAGGATATCTAGCCATCAGATTGCAGTGAGATCAGTTTTAGAGGGAGGCCATCTACTAGAGCTTCATTCCTGTGGAGGGGTTTTCAGATCTGAGCTCACAGTTGGCAGTTGGAGCAG
>JZKD02S0454012.1:142648-187259 GCA_000966675.3 Picea glauca
GCACCATTCTGGGGCGCATTTGTTGATTTAGAGCTTGTATATCAGCTCAGTTGGAGTTGCTATTGTATCAGGTTCTTTCATATATTGTGTTTACTGTAACCCTTCCTCTGTTTTCAAATTGGTTTTCCCCGGGGGGGTTTTATCTGGGGTCATGTTGACCAAAAAATACCTGTGTCAACAAATGCATGATTTAGTTTCTTAGATCTGTTCATATTCAGCAGTAAACGATGTTTAGGTGCGTTATGTTTATTTTGAGATGCATGTACTAATTTCCGGTGACAAAAACGACATGCTAGAGCACCCAAAATCGAGAACATAACCGTAACAAATCAGAAAAATAATTAACTTACAGTTGAAACTTAGAGCCTTTCTTTGGTCAAAGACAGACCAAGAGGGCAAGCTGATAGGACCTGGAATTTTCACAGTGTCTAGGGCCCCTGGCTGTGTTCCATGGAATCCTTGCTAAGTGCCTGGATGGATCCTTAGATATGTTCCTTGGTGGTTGATATAAGTCCCTAGATGTGTCTAGGGCCCTTGGCCGTGTTCCAGGGAATCCTTGCTCAATGCCTGGATTGATCCTTGGATGTGTTCCTTGGTGGTTGATATAAGTCCCTAGATGTGTCTAGGGCCCCTGGCTGTGTTCCAGGGAATCCTTGCTCAATGCATGGGTTGATCCTTGGTCTTGTACCTTGGTGGATAATACCCTAGATGTGTTTTGGGGCAACCTGGTCCTTGACCAGGTAGATCTTGGTGAAATACCAAGATGTGTTGATGTGTGATCCTCTTCCTCTATCCCGGGATGGTCCATTAGACCTAGGAGTGCCTATGAAGATGGACATGACCACATTGTTGATGTACCCTCTTATGCAGTGATGATAAAGTTTATAGGTCACTATGAGACTCATGTGGACATGTTTTTCCATTAAGGAACCCCCCTTGAATTTATCTTAACAGGTAACCCCTTGTTGGTTTGCTTTCCCTCTTGGTTTATGTGATTGGGTTTCATTTTGAGTGACTAGGGTTTTAATTTTTGTGATTGGGGTTTTAATATATAATTAGGATTTTAATTAATATTAATTGACATATATATTAATATTTATATTAATTATATGTCAATAATTAATTATTATTCTAAATACCCTAACCCCTCTCCCTAACTATAAATTAGACCCTACCCTATTACATTTTACACACTCTCTCTCTCATCCTCCTACTAGTTGCGACTACCTCAGTGACTGCTCCCTCTTGTTGATGCGGCTTCCCCTTTTGGTTTTCAAGCACAGTTCTGCGATTTTTATTGGCTGGAAGTTTCTTCTTTGGAGTATTTGCTGAGGTTGCTGGATGTGTCTCTTTTGAGGTATAAAGTGCTGCCAGACCTGTCTTCTGCTTCAGATCCGCCCCTCACTAAGCTGCCAGACCTGTCTCTTGCATCAGATCTACTCTCTTCCTAGCTGCCGGGCCTTCTCTGTGGTTGTTGTCTCCTTCTCTAGTCACAGATTTTTGTGTGGAGGAGCCACAACTTCTTTTTAGGCACCCTCCGTGGCTTTACATGCTTCCTCTAGCTGCCGCATGGAGTATTGAGTCCCCTATGGGGGTTTCTCAGTGTGCTGTCCAGTTTTTCCGAGTAAGAGGGTTTGTTGTTGGAGTTTACTCACCTGTCCAGATCTATTCCTGTGCTATTATTGTTTATTTGAGGGTTTTATGTTTGAGGTTATTTGCTGTTAAGACTGTGGGTTATTGTTGTTTTCCTTGGGGCTTCCTATCTATTGGAAAAACTGTCCTACAGTTCTCTTTGACGGAGATCAAACCCTAGAGGTTTGATCTATGAACCTAAACTTAGTCTGAGCATACTTACAGAGGCATACACATGTGACAGGTACATCTATCATTGATTCAGGAGGTAATCTAAAAGTTGTTTTTCATACTCAGAAATTTCATTTGCTTTCAGATCTGTTTGTATGTTTTCTTGTTTATGCTGATCTAGTAAACATAATTTTTTTTAAGCATTATTGTTTTGAATTTTCCCTATTAGATCAACTCAACTAAATCCATAGGAGTATGAACTGGAGAGCCATCTCAAGTCGACTCAACTAAGTCCATAGGAGTACGACATGAGACCATCTCAAGTCATCTCAACTCAGTCCAGAGGAGCACGACAAGAGACCAACACAAGTCATCTCAACTCAGTCCAGAGGAGTACGACTCACCTATCACATAGGCGTTCTCACAGATCATCTCAACTCAGTCCAGAGGAGTACGATCTGGAGAATGTCTCATGAAGTTGCAATCATCAACACATATGGCACTGTCCAATATGAAAGGCCAAAATTACTTAGGATAAACATATTATATTAGCCTTCATATGGACAATTGTTTAACACTTTTTGGTGATTAATTTAGAAATACTTTAAAGAATAAGAATATAAAACAATTGTGAAGAGAGATATTTGTTGTGACATTGAATTTAAATATTGTTGTTTGTAGTCTTCAAATTACCTCCCAAGAGGAGCATGCATTTAAGTTAATTGGAATCGAGTTTAAAGAAATTGCTGTTGCTGGGGGATTCATCTCCCATACTTTGGATGGTGGTTTTGACATCCTATAAAAGTTTATAACATGATTTTTTTCTTACAAAACATATGCCACTGTCCAATATGAAAGGCCAAAAGTTCTCGGGATAAACATATTATCTTCCATGCCTTCATATGGGACAATTGTGTAACAATGTTTTGTTGATTAATTTAGAAATAATTTAAAGAAAAGGAATATAAAACAAATGTGAACAAGAGATATTGGTTGTAATGTTGAATTTTGCTATTGTTTTCTATTCTTATTACTTCCCAAGACGAGCATGTATAAGTTAATCAAAATCAATTTAAAATAATCTGTGTGGCCAGGGGATCCATCTCCCATACTAGGTATGGGATGGGGCCAGCTGTCATGCACTTGGGTGCATGATCATTCCCTGGGCCTGTTGGTGGAAAAAACAAAACAAAAAAGACAGTGATCTCTAAAATGATAAGTGGGGGAGTAGTCTAACTGTTCTACTTTTTGGACCTATATACTTCCATAATCAGTCAAATCACAACCAAATTGTTGAATTTTCAATAGTCAAGGTTAAGCATGTAGTTCATTCCATTTTTAGCATTTAACCATAACCATAAACGTTGCAGCAACCAAGATCACAAGAAGAAGCACCATGCACAAGAACACAAGAAGTATCCTGGGAAACCCTTCTCAACAAGGTAAGAAAACCCAACCAAATCCTTTGCTATATTCTTCAAGAGAAAGACCTTCACCACCAATAAGACCTAGCACACAAGAGGGTGCTCAAACCCTAGAAGATTAGCGCCCAAGAGAGGTGCGCACCTTTTCCCAAGTAGATGTACTTGCTGAAATTTCCAAACTCACATGAAAGATATGTTTCCTCAATGGGGAATTTACCTTTACTTAAACTAACTTGAACCTGTCAACATAAGTGTCTATTGGCACAACATGGCCGACCTCACTAGCTTATAATATAATTAATATTAACCAGATTCATTATCTTTTACATTAATTAACAGTCACATTAAGGTGGGGCCGACCTGTACCCTTTACATTACAATTGGGGTTACAGGCAAGTCTGACTCTTGTACAATATAGCAAAGGATCTGATACACCCACTAGTACTCATCCATTAGGGGCACATCCATAGGGATGTCCATATCTCTGGCTCACTGCATTACACAGAAGAACCAAATCTTCACACGTTCACGTGTGCTTGTCCACAGGCATGTCCACTCTACAGATCTTCTTTCCCACTGCCTCACATAGGAGAATCATCTGGAGTTTCTCGTCAACTCTGCTGCTCAGAGGAGGCTAACACATCATCTTCATTTCTGTTCTCATGATGATGCACCCAACACTTTGGGGTTTCACACGTTCACCTTGTGCTCAGCCACAGGCACGTCTAACTCAACAGATCGCCTTTCCCACTGGATAATCATTTGGAGTTCTTCTCAACTCTCTGAATGGAGGAGGTCATCTCTACATTCCAACTTTGTCTCAGGTAGGAACCACATACCCTTCTCAGGGGCTTTCTCTCAAGTTTGTAAGCTGGAGAAAGACTCACGTTGCTGCAATGATCCACATCTCACAGGTTTGTAAGTTGGAGAATGTCTCACATTGCTGCAATCATCAACACAAAATAGGTCCAAAAAGTAGAACAGTTAAACAATTCCGACAAGTGGGCCCCAGATGCAAACCCTAGGACTGGGCCCATTACTTGGGCAAGAAAGCCCTAAAATGTTTTAATTTTTCATTTGTTCATTTTGCCTCCAAAAGCAATAGACAAGGATACAGAAGGGGGTTTTTTGAGCTGTGTTTTTTAAGAATTTCATTTGAAGCGTTCTGCAACTGCATTAGAAGACAAACGTCATTCAAGTGTTTTTTTCAACTGGTTCCTGATTTTTTACTGTGGCAGAAGCAACAAGAAGTCGAACGTTTTTTTTCCAGTGTGCCAAAACGAAATTCTAGATATAGATTTTTAGAGTTCTTAAAATTTTCATTTCAATATTCACATCATATTAGCCAATCCTCTTGCACCCTTGTGTAAATACTATGAGAGGTTATGGGGGGTGAAGGATGTGGGCAGGCTACAAACATTCATTGTACACTTTGTCCTCTGAGTTGGAAAGACAATTATACACATTCTAGGCAAAGAAGTTGGACCTTGAAAAGGGCCAACAGATAAAGTGGCAGAAACACAGAGGGAGTAAGAAAGGGTTGGTTGTTAAGAACCTCCCAAGACTTGTCCAACCCATGCTGGAGGCTCATGCTCTTACAAGTTTAATCCATCTGATGTTGATGGTTTTGTTAATGAAGAGATTTTTGTAGGGCCCTCCAGAGTGTGTACAAGTTCATCTCATAACAGTGCTAAATGTGGGTAATGTGGTCTTATTGATATGTTGATTACTATCAGGCTGTCAATGTTCTTCATCGACATCTCCAGATCTTCAACATCACTATAGTTGACTGATTCAAGCTTAGAGTCTCCACGACAACTGTAGCTAATTTCAAGGTTCTTGGTTCCTTGAAGATACTTGAAGATCCCATTCACTACAATCCAATGGCATTGTCCATAATTTCCCATGAATGGACTTATGGTTCACACTAGATGGGCAATGTCTGGCCTCGTGCAAACCATGGCATACATCAAGCTTTTGACTGCACTTTGATATGGAAAATGTATCATTTGAGCCTTCTCCTTATTCTGGGCCTTCACTTTGAACCTTATGTGTTGTTCCATATAAATCTCCTCAAACCATTTAGAAATCAACCACAATATAAAGACAAGCAAAATAGAATAATATCACCTCATACACATAAGCATCCACACACTTGGACAATGCACCAATTTTACCTCCAAAGTCTTCTTTTATTCCAATATGCAAAGTGTGTTACAATGATAGAGATACAACAAGCTATTCTTCCCAAGCTCCAACTAGCTTGCCAAAGGAGAGAATGCTTTTATTTATAGAAAGAGTCAAGAGAGCCAAGAGAAGGAGGGTGCACCACTTGGAGAAGGGGGGCGCACCACTTGGAGAGTATGGGAAATCCAAGTGTGAGAGTGTGGACAACCACCTCTCTCTTTACTCCTACCAAGTGGCATATGTGATAGATAGAGAGTGTAGAGGGCGCCACCTCTCAAGAGGTGGGCAACCCCCTTTAGGAATGCACCACCTATCCTCAAGAGGGGCGCACCTCTCTTATTGACAACTCACAAATCTCAAAGCACATGCTAGAATCCACCCAAGCCTTAGTTCAACTAAAGACTTTGACCAATGAGAATGCCTCTATGGGTGCCATATAGCCTTCTAGCTTTTATTTGACTCAAAACATGTCAAAACATGTTTCCGACAAGTTTGCTAAATTTTAGCAATGCTGTTTTTTTATGTCTTTTTTGGGTTTTTTGAGTAAAATTAGCTTTTTAGTGATTAAAATCACTAATTTCACTCACAAAAGTGGGTATTTAGGTAAAGTGGGTGATCTAGGTTCAAAAATGAGCACCCCCAAGGCATATGATGCCTCCTAGTACCACCTTTTTAATACAACTTCAAATTATAATTAAAAAATTCCGTTTTATGGGAAGGTTTTTATTAACTGAAAAATTAAAAACTCCTAAGGGGGACTTAGCACATTTCCATAAAACTTTAGGATAATGCTTAGCATGGTTATATACATATGACTCTAGACTTAAAACACCCCCCAAGTCATATCTGCTAGTACAATTATTCCATCTTTGGAGGATATTGAGTGAAAAAACTTGAAAAAATATTTTGCTTAAAGAGCAAGATATAATTAGCAAGTAAAAAAAAGACTTTAGAGTAAAGTACTAGTGTTTAATCCTTGGGTGGCTAAGCCTTTTACAAAAATCACATGCTTAAGTCATTTTACGCCGCAGGGTATGGAAATGTGGTAAAAAAGTTGAAAAAAGACTATATTGGCCGGCTGGACTTCTGAATTCTGAATTTTGAACAAGTCATTGTTCAATCTTCGACGACTCATCTGCAAGTCCATCCTAGTGCAACTTGGTGGATAACAGTCACTGTGTGGAAATTAAAACAAAAATTACGTTGATATTTAATGATAGCATATATCATATAAGGTGTAAAAGTAAATTGCTAGGTATAAAAGAAAAAGTTTTTTAATATCAAAGTGATTCTAGAAAAATAGGATGTCATTAAATACAAAAGCCGCGAGGAGCATTTACATTAAAAGCACATCATTTTCAAAGTTATAGTATTGAAGTGTTATTTAACCATGGCATACCCATGTGAAAAAGCAATAATGTCTTCAGTTCGATAGATTAATTATATAGATAAATATTATGAGATGTATCCACCAAGAGATGGCAATGAATGTAATAAAATCAGGCCAAAATATCCAGAAGGTCTTGTTGACTGCCTCTCCAACTAGGGGGTCAACTCCATGTGCCATGAAGAGATGCATCATCAGATGCTCATTTGTCGAAGACTTTGGTTCTACAGGGCATTTTTGGCCCCAACACTTCTTTTTGTAACTGGAATTTCTGCACCCCTGCGTGGGTCAATAATGTAATAGGTCTGCATGGGTCATAGTTAGGTCAGTTACCTTGGGATCGGTTCATTGGGAGAGTTCCTTTCACCGAGGGTTTTTTATTCTCAGGTTATTAATTGGGCTTTTCAGCCTTATTGATTTCCCTTGAGTTTTTCCCTCACACTTGCAATAATTCCTCCAAAGTGGTGAAGGGCGTTCCAATGGGCTTATCTTTTGGTAACTATTGTTTAGGGATGATGTAAATGACCATGGAAGACATCCTAGAAAGTCTCGCGGAATTCCCTTGAGTCTAGATTAGTTTTTTTTAATTAATTGATTTTTAATTAAATTTCCCTAAGTTTGGAGGTTTAATTATTTAATTAATTAATTACTTTTGAGCAAAAATTGTAAAAACTATGTCTTTGGGTTTTTGATAGGGGTATTTGTGCTCAAAAGAAATGGAATAGCACCCCCTACACCCCTAGACCAAGTTTCAGCTCAGTCGGACAACTTCTGCTATGGGTTTGTCCACCTGTAGTGTCAGTCAGTTAAAAACAACAATTTTAATTGCTAAGTCTTGACATAGCAAAAATGTATTTTTGTAATAATGAGTTAAAAGGGTAAAGTAAAGATGGATAAAGATGAGAGGGATTTTTCCTAACCTTTCCTAAACTTTTCCAACCCTTACTTCACCCCCTCACCTAGACATAAAGCAAAAACGTCACTTTTCCTAGAGTGGTGTGCCTTCCTTCTAGAAAGTCTCCATAAAAAATGATAAAAAAATTAAGGGGAGACTTATTGTATCCCTTGGCACACTTTTCCTAGCACTCCCACTACCCTTTTGCTTGATCCCAACACTCCCTCACTCATCCACATCCTTGATCTATGTGATCAAACCCTTGATGGTGCACCCTACCCTTGGGATTCTAGCTTGTGCTTGGTGGTGGACACTTGGCATTGATTCAAGAGGGGTGAGTTTGCTTCTCCAAGTATAAATAGAACCCCTCTCACCCTCATTTCTTTACCATATCTTGAGCTAATGTTATGCTACTTGATTTTCCTCTCTCTCTCTCTTTCTTGTTCCATCTTTCTTCCATTCTTTGGCTCTTAGGGTTTTGGACCAAGTATTTCTCCAAGATCCCTTTCTTGAGTAATATAAAGGAGAAACTTTGGAGGATCATTGGAAGAGCAACAAGTATTTTTGTTCTTGCTACATGTGAGGTAAATTTGTATGTGTTTGATTTGATTTATTTTATTTGAGTATTTTATTTGAGTAGATCTAACAACGAGTATTCTTGTAGATCTATATATGTGATTTGCTAGATAGGGTGCAAGTATTTCATCTTATTAGCACATTTAGCCATATTATCTTGGTATACATAGATCTTGCTAAGTTTTTGCAGGTTTGGCCTCAAGGGTTTTATTGGGAATGCCTCAATGAAGAGTCCTCCCTTAAAGCACACATAAGCTCCTCTTTTCTCTATCTTTTTTTCTCATTCTTTCTTGCTGTCCTTTCATATATATATCAGCTAGCTTAATATTTTAAAATGGTCACCTAAATCTACTTTCTTCATAAAATTTTCTATGTGAAAAATTTCTACCAAAAATATAAATTTTTCTTCATCTTTGCTTGTTGTGTGTAGCATTTCCAGCAAGTATACCTTGCTGTTTTTTGCAGGTTCAGATCTGGTTGAAAGGGTTATGCTACCCCAAAAACGTCCACACAACACTCCAAGACCCTTCTCTTCAAGTGGGTAACATTCTCAACCTTTCTCTTCATTTCTTCTAGCTTCTTGGGCATACTTTCTTTCACTTCTTGCTGATTTTTAGTTGCTCATAGTGTGGGAGGAGGATTGGTACGGCCTACCTCCCACGTGTGAGCCTAGGATTAGCTTATTTCAAGTTCTTCCATTTCTAAAGCTTCTTCCTAAGCTAGGATGTGGGGTTAGTGAGCTTCTTGTAAGGGTTGCTTGCTTCCCTTGCTTGCTTCTCTCTCTTTCTTTCCAAGTTACTTCTAACTCTAATAATTGCCTACACTTTGGGAGGCTAGAGGAATACCCCAAATTGTGAGGCTAGGGTTTTAATTTGCTTTTGATCTATTTATGTTTAATGGTTCAAATCATCTAGATCTATATCTCTTCACACATTATCTCTAAGCTTAAGCCCTTGGGGCATAATCAACTTATTTAGATCTAGTTGCATGTTATATCTATTTTCAAGATCTATCTCATTTACATGCTTTAAATCCAACACACTAAATGATTAATGCTTAGATGGTTTAGTGAGTGGTTTTGCTTTTCATGTTATAACACCTTAAAGCCATTTGCCACCACACTTAAGTGAATGTATTGTGATAAGTTGATAGTATAGGCATACATCTAAATCTCTCAAGCTTTCTTTCATACTTAATGCTTTGCTCTTAATGCTTTAAAACAAACATAAGATAAGTGGTGAATAGCTTGAGCTTCTTCTTCTTTTTCCCTTGGACAAGTTGTTCTTGCTTTGTGCTTTAGTTTTCTTTCATAACAAGTTACTCGTGTTAATGATCTAATGCATGGTGATAAACTAAATCGTTATTTAGCTCTATTTACATGCTTTATATGTGTTAATGCTCTCCATTCTTATGCTTAAATAACACACTTTCTAAGCTCATAAAAGTTTCGGTTTTGACACTAATTCACCATTTTAAGGCATCATAAAATCATTAAAATACTTTAAAACACACCTAAAAGTCTAACCAATTGATATACATACTTAATAGATTTAATAGGGTACTTTAAACCACCATCTTCACCATCTAAAACGGGGATTGAGGAGGGCAACGGAAGGTGATAGGTTGGGAACGGTCTCACGGCGCGAAGGAGCGTCCTTTCCGTAAAAACTCAATCTTTCGGGTTGACCTGCGAAGCTAGGGTAGGCCTCGTTGCCATACTTCTTGAGCATCTAGTAGTCATTTGGCAATTGGGGGAGGAGGTTTTTGGTGAAACATCTAATAAGGGTAATAAAATATTTTCAATCTTAAGAACCCTTAACTCACTAAGTAATTGAACCTTGGGCTTAATACTTGTAATTCAATCTTTCATCTAATAATACCTTGTGGGTTAAATAACTAAGTGTTGAGTATCATAATCATTGTGGAATACTTGTGCCTTAACTTTTAAATCTTCTAAGTTCCTTGAATGTTGATGTTGCCATTGAGAAGCAGTCCAATAGAGTAAGTGCTATTGGGGCATGCTTAGGCTTAATGTATTGATGATGTTCTCGCCTTGATCTTCTTGATATCCTGTACACATATAACGTGATTAGCTTGTTGTATTGTATCATTGTATCTGTAGCATTCTTTATTGTAAGTATTGGTATATTTGTTCTTTTGTAAGTAACTTGTAATTCTATTGTAACGAAACACCTTTACATTTAGTTGATCCCTTGCCCAACCTTAGGCACTAGTCTTAGTTGACTTAGGGAAAGGGTTTGCTTAACATACTAACCTTGCATCTTGCATTGCTGCTTTTGCATCATAGGTTAGAGTCCCCCCAAACCCTAACAAATTAAAATCAACTCCTAGAAATTAAACTCTAAATCTTATCTAGAAACTAGGGTCTACCCCGCTTGGCTTCCCTAGGAGTGAGCCTAAACGGAAGAGGTTCCGGTCAAAGTGACAACGTGGGCTGTGAACCCAGGCATTGTGCCTCCAAGGACACTAAGTGAGCCGGACTTAGCTCACGTTTGCAAGTGTGTATTAGGACGGCAACAAGTCCTTTACATGGTTCATATGATCTGAGGAACAAAGTAAAGGATTGTAGATAAATTGGTCACTATTTTTTTGAACCTTACTAGAAATTCTCTAGGAATAGAGGGACATGCAGAAGATAGCCTTGCTCGTGAAGTAGAACACTTAAAACATGAACTAGCAAACTATCAATAATATGTTGAAATGATGGTAATCCTCACTTGTGGTAACTAAGTGCCCTCATTATTGTATTACTAGGTCATGGTTTAATAATCAACATAGTTAATTTTATTTTATGTTATTCTATGTGGCTAAGACTGACCTAGGCATTTACGTGGGTCCATAACCCCTTCATGGGGGAAAGCACCTCAATTTCTTAAGTTGTGTATAATTACACAACTTACTTATGAGTCTTTTGTAAGTCATCTTGGATTCATTAGTGATTGATTCTTTTGGCTAAGAGCACCATCTTGTATTCTCTTGTTCATGGGTTTACTTCTCTTTATGCGGTATTTTTGTTCAAGGTTTATGCTAGATTAAGTTTTGTTGAATTGGTCACCATAGATCCATGATTTGCCCAAGAAGGTGATCTAGAGGAGAAGGTGACCACGCAAGCCATAGCTCGGCTTYTGACCAAAAACTCTCCTCAGGGGCGCACCATTAGTTTGGATGACCAAGCAAATGGGGATCCATACTRGGGTGCCCCGAGAGTGGCCAAGAGGTTTTGGCGATCTCAGAGTGACCTCTGGGAATTAGTGGGAGAAGCCCAGTGCAGCCATGGAAGAGGGCGCACTCACTTCATTCCCACAAAGAAGAAACCAGCAAGGGCGCAAACCCCAGTTGGTGCGCCCTCCCTTCTGCCTYAGAAAACTCWAAGGAAAWGATYTGCTCCCTGAGAGAKTGGCTAGCTAATGAGATAAGCTTKCTYTCAGAGGTGGAAKCATGGYAAACARAGTCACCAGGAGGCAGCCATGAAGGAAGGYGCACTGGTTATTCTTCAGAAAACCCTAAAAACRAAATTGYCGTGAATGTAAAATGCAAACTCAGAAAAGAAAACAACCAAGACACATAGCTTCAGAAGAAAAGKTAAGAATGCTTTATTTTAGTCYCGGTTCACCTTATATACCAAGGGAACCATTTATTTTACATATATTTAATTCATCATCAAAAGGTGAAGAAGTGTTGCGCCTAGGTGATTGACTTGTGCGTCCTAGGTGAGTGTTCCCCTAGGTGGCCTCCTTGGCCCAATTCCTCCCTGTTTAGATCTGGAAGCGTCTCGGCTTCCATGAGAAGATGCGGAAACTTGTTGTGCAATACATCAATTGTGATCCACTTTGCTTGAGCTAGAGTTTGGCCTCGGCGGGCTACCAGATATGAAGTGTAAGTCTGGTGTCTTGTAGAGTGACTTCGAGTGTCCAGTATAGTGTCTTTGGCCAGTGGGAGTTGGAAATCGGGAATGTTGTCCACTGGATGAGTGGTGGTGACTGGTTCTTCCAAGAGGGAAGGCTCAAACAACTTTAAGTGATTTACATTAATGACATTGTGGATTCCCAGTTGTGGTGGTAGATCCAACCTATATGCATTTTCTCCAATCTTGTCGAGTATTGTATACGAACCATATCTGATTGGCAGAAGCTTGTGATGGTGGCCTTTGAAGCGCTTCTTATCCAAGTGTAACCAGACTTGATCCCCTGGTTGAAAGGACATGAAGGTTCTTTGTTTGTCATGGCGCTGCTTGGCATGATCTTGGGCTGCTTTGAGTGCTGATGTGACGACACTGTGGCGTTGTGCAATTTGTTGGAGAAATCGTTGAGCTGACGGTTGTTCCTGCTGTTGATGGAAGGTACCTTGAGGGAGCCCAAGTGAGTGGGAGCTCGGTTGGAGATGCTGGTTGGAAGCCCAAGCAGACTTAAAAAGGTGAAAAGCCCGTAGAAGAATGTATTGCCTTGTTGTAGCTATGCTAGAGAATGTGCAAGTAATTGTCCCATTGTTTGCTGCGCCCAAAGTGAGTTTGGAGAGCATGCACCAAGACTCTGTTGACAACCTCTGTTTGGCCATCCGTTTGAGGATGGAATGCAGTAGAAAACTTGAGGTGGCACCCCAATAGCACCCATATGGTCTTCCAAAATGTAGTGAGGAAGCGAGAATCTCTGTCGGAGATGATACTGCTTGGGAGGCCAAAATGGGGCCAGACATGGCGGAAGTAGAGTTCCGTTGTTTGCGCTGCTGTAGTAGTCTTTGTGCATGGGATAAAAAGTGCCATTTTGCTGAAGCAGCATACCACTACCTAGATTGCATCATGTTTCTTTTGGGTTGTTGCAAGTCCACTGAGGAAGTCCATTGAGATTGACTCCCAAGGTCGAGAAGGAAGCAACAGTGGTTGATACAACCCATGCTTCCGGTTGGATGGCTTGGATTGTGAGCATAAGGCAGAAGCTCTGATAAAATTTTCAACTTGAGGTTGCATGGAAGGCCAATGAAAATGGTGTTGCAGATGTTGGGTGGTCTTTGTGGTCCCGAAGTGGCCCCCATAGGCTGAAGCATGCGCCTCCCTGATGAGAAAGAGGCGGTCTTCTGAGTGTGGAACGCATAGCAAATTCAACTTATATAGCCACCCATCCCGAATAGTGTAGTCTAGGAAGGGGGTCTGATCGATCACTGTGGGGCTTTGCAAAGCTTCCCAAATCTCTCAAAAGTCAGTGTCAGTAGCATATTGATCTTTCCATGTGTCATAAGTAGCACAACGTACTTCTAGAATGGAAAGAACTGGAGTGGGAGGTCGACTTAGCAAATCAACCATTTTATTAGAAGTGCCTTTCTTATATCTGATGACTAAGTGAAATTGCTGAATGTAGGAGGCCCATTTAAGGTGGCTTTGTTCCTGAATCTTTGATTGAGAGTTGATGAAAATCAAAGGGTGGTGGTCGGTATGCAGAATGGTTTCTTTACCCAACAAATAATGCCTCCATTGTTTGAGCGCTTGCACCAGACTATAAAATTCCTTGTCATAGGTACTATAATTTTTCTTTGCCTCGGATAGGGTTTCAGAGTGGTAAGCAATGGGGTGTCCTCCCTGTTTAAGTACGACACCAATAGCATATTGTGAGGCATCAGACTCAATCTCAAAGGGTTGGGAGAGGTCTGGAAGATGTAAAATAGGGGATGAGCAGAGGGCGTCTTTGAGCTGAGCAAAGTGAGTAGTTTCTTCTTTGGTCCAGATGAATGTAGAAGAAGTATTTGAGAGCTGATGCAAAGGTCGAGCAAGATTTGAAAAAGAGGAAATGAACTTACGATAGAAATTGATGCCACCCAAAAAGCTTTTCAACTCCTTAGTTGAAGAAGGTAGAGGCCATTGTTTCAATGATTGGATGCGGGCTGGATCTGGTTGAATACCCTCTGAGCTGACCACAAAGCCGAGATAGGTAACTGAAGTCTGACCAAAATATGACTTCTTCTCTTTGACTTGCAACTTGTGTTCTTGGAGAATTTGGAGAACTTGTCGAACATGTTGCATGTGAGTGTCCCATGTTCGACTGAAGATGAGAATGTCATATAAGTAGATGACCACAAATTGACCCAAATGTGCTCTGAAGATGTCATTGATGAGCCTCATGAAAGTGGCTGGGGCGTTGGTGAGACCAAAAGGCATGACTTTCCACTCAAAAAGACCAAATTTGGTCTTGAACGCTGTTTTCCAAACATCATCTGGGTTCATTCGAACTTGATGGTAGCCGGCTGTCAAATCCAATTTAGTAAACCACTTACTCCTTGGAGGGTGTCAAGTAGTTCCTCGATCCGGGGAAGGGGGTAACGGTTTTTGATTGTGGCTTTGTTCAAGGCTCGGTAATCAGTGACAAGGCACATTTCTGAGGTATCTCGTTTAGGGATGACAAAGGCGACAGAAGCACAGGGAGAAGATGAAGGTTGGATGTGGCCAAAGTTGATGAGGTCGGTTAGTTGTCTTTCCATTTCCTCTGTTTCTGTTGGGGCCAACCGGTAAGTAGGGGCGTTAGGTAAGGCAATCTGGGAATGAGTTGAATGGAATGGTCAATGTGGCGGGAGGGGGGAAGTCCCTTCAGAGGTTGAAATACCTCTGCGAACTCATGGAGGAGGGGAGTCATAGTTTTAGGAATAGGGTGCGTGGTATTGTTTGGTGTTATTGGGCGCACCAAACAGAGAGAGACACATTGGTTTAAGTGTACATGTGGGATTTGTTCTTTGGTAGAAGGGGGTGTGGGTTTTGCTGCAGTTAAGATATAAGTGTGGCCTTCTTTGGTAATTTTGTACTGGCCGGATTTGGCTAGATAGATAGCATTTCTTTGGGTTTGGTATGGGATACCGAGCAGCAAATCCGCACAATCCAAGGGGGAGACATCACAGAGGACAGTATCTTTGAATTGGCCTATGGCGAAATTGACCAGACAACGCTTGGAAACTAGGAGGCGAGGGCCATCCTTCTGGACCGATCCGAGTTGATAGAGTTGCGGATGTGGAGTAGTGACAAGATTGAGGCGGTTGACAAGGGCTTGAGACACCAAATTTTTTTGGCTTCCATTGTCCATAATTAGTAAAGCCAAGGTGTTTTTGATTTGGCAGTTATGGGTGAAGAGGGGTTGGGTGGATGCGTTCGAATCTTCCTGGGTCATTATAATCAATGAGGGATCTACTTTTGTGGGATTGTCTTAAGGAACTTCTTCGGTATCTTCTACTTGGGAAGGCACAATGAGCTCAGTGAGTAGAGTTTTGTTGGTTTTTAGATTTTGGAGGATTCGACAATCTGATGAATTGTGTGAAGTAGTTTTGTGGAATGAGCACCAGGGTGTCCTTGTATTTGTATTGGGTGTGGGGTTTTGAGTCCGAGGAGGTGGAAAGCGGGCTGAGGGAGCTGGATGGTTGAGAGGCGGGGGGGTTGGTGTAAGGGCGGGACCGAGGAATACGACCTCTAGGAGAGACTTTCCTTTCTATAGCCAAAGATCTTTGAAACGTTTTATCTAAAGTTGGATTTTCAAACAACTCTACTTCTCGACATAATTGAATTAATAAACCAGCCACAAATTTTAATGAGTACCTCTTCCGGATCTGGAGCATGAAGTAAGAGGCGCATCTTGCAGAAGAAGTTTATGTAGCCTTGCACTTCTTGTGAAGGGAGTTGTCGAAGTTGGTGCCATTTGATCCATAAGGATTGCACATACCCAGGTGGGTAGAAGCGATTTCTCAAAGCTTCGGAAAGTCGAGCCCAGGTTTTAATGGGTTGCGAAGTAGAGGATTCTGGAGCATCCCCAATCTCTATCACAAATGTGGTCTTCTCTTGCTCTGTATCCCACCAAGTTTGTGCCAGTCCTTCTAATTGCAAGGCGACAATCTAGAGTTTTCTTTCCTCGGTAAGGCTTGGACATGTATTGAAATTGGTGGATAGGCTACGAATCCAAGAATCCACCATTTCACCATTGGTTTGCTTAGCAAATTTGGGTAGTTGGATTCGAGTGTCCAACCGGAAGGGATCTGGATTGTTTTGTTGTTGCATTCTGAGCAGCTCATTGAGGATGGAGGCAAGATCTTGGACGGGATTTGATGTGTTGGAATCTGAGTCGATTGCCAAAGGATCTTTGTGTGGAGGCATTGTGAGGCCAGCTGAAGAGAAAAGGCACCCCTAGGTTGCAATGCCGAACAAAGGACTCTGTTTTGAGAACAGAGGACTCAAAACCCTGAAGCAATGGAGCTTGAACTGGTCTAGAGGGAGAGATCTGTATTGTTTTAGATCTGTGGAACTCCTCTCTGTGGAAATGGAGATGTGGGCGCCCTTGGGGCTTATGAGATCTGTGGAGCTTCTTTGGGACAACAAACAAATAGGCACTAAGATTTTCCAAATATGAGATTGAAAGCTCTTTTAATGAATGTACCTTTGGCTCTTAAAATCTAGCTAGAAAACTTGCTTAAAAGGTAAATTTTTTATGCTAGATCTAGCTTAGATGATAGCGAAATTGAAAGTGCAACCTAGATCTATGCATGCATGCATGTAAAAGTAAAGATCTATTTAAGATTTATATTTAGAAATTAGATCTACTTGCATGCAATGAAAGTAACCAATAAAACTTTAATTTTATGAAAGAGAGAGAGAGAAGCTTGAAGATTATGAATCCTTGGGCTATGGGGTCTTCTGGTGAGATGCCGAGGGACTACGTTCTCAAGAAGCTTGGAGTTCGTGGAAGGTTGCGCTAGGCTAGTCCAGCCACCTCTCCAAGCATGAGGACCTGTAAAACTTAATAAACTTGCATAAAAAATGTTAAATATGGTGCTTCCTACAAAAGAGACTTGGATAACATGTTAGTCAACTGAAAAGACATGCAAATCTAATATCTCTAGTATAGAAAACAATAAGATCTAGGAAGTAAACTAACTTAGTAGATCTTATCCTACTAGGTGACAACATCCCTTCAAAGGCCAAATTAACAAAATTACATGCAAGAAACTAAGCTAAAGTTATCTAATATAATAAACGCAAGACATCCAACATCCACACAAATGATGCACACCACCTTCTTGACCTCCAAAGTCTTTTTATTCCAAGAAAAAGTATTACAATGATAGTACAATAGCAAGCTCATCCCAAACTCTCATTAACCAAATGAGGGAGAGGAAGCTTCAATATATACAAAGAGGGGTGCATTTCCCAAGGAGGGAGGGTGCACATCCCAAGGTGAACGATCCACATCGATGGGTAGATTGCTGCCACAACTCTGAAAAACTAGAGAGAAGTCGCCATGACTGCAAGCTAAGGTGAGTGAGAGGGTGCCACATAGCAAGAGGGAGGTGCATCTCTCCTTGGGATTGGCGTCCTCAAGGAGAGTGCACCACCTCTGAAGAGAGAGGGCGCACTCCCTCTTGGGATCTCCACCATGTTAACTCATCACTCAACTCCCTCTTACTTGCCATCAATTGTCACTAACAACCAGTGAGGCTAAGTGAACTAAAGATAAGTCAAAAACATGTCTTTGACATGTTTCCTTAAAAATAGGGAGCTGATTTATTGACCTTTTTGAGGAAATAATTGATTTTTTATGAGAAAGAGTCAATTATTTCACTCGATAAGGGGGTACAAGCGTAAAAGGGGTATTTGGGGTTAGAAAACGATACCCCCCAAGGTGTATAACACCTTCTAGTACCACTTATTTAATTATTACATCAATTTACAAGGTAAAATCCTGTTTTACGGGAAATTTTACGTTTTATTAAAACAATCCTAATGCATGTCCATAAGTCTATGGACTAATGATTAGCATGGTAATATACAATTGACGCTAGACTCGAATAGAACACACCAAGTCCTAGCCATTAGGACATACACCAACTTTGGAGGAAATGAGTGAAAAAACTTAGAAAGTTATAAGTCGTTGAAAAACAAGGTTTAATTAACTAAGTGAAAAAAAAACACTCTAGAGTTATGCACTAATGACCAAGTCTTTGGGAGCTGAGTCTTTTACATACAAAAGACCTCATGCTAACTCATTTTATTGCAATTCCCCCATGGGGTTATGGAACATGCATAAAGAAGAAGAAGAAGAAGAAGAAATGGGCAAAAAATGCCTGACAAGACTTCTGAACTCTGAATTTTGAACAAGTGCCTTGTTCAATCTTTGTGGAACATCCTAAGTCCTTCCTGGTGCAACTGGGGAGGCAACAAGCCCAAAAGCTCTTATTCTGGTGGTTTGTCAAAGCTGGCATGATTAATCAACATACTCGAATGACCAATGTAACCATGTAGCTAAATGATTGGTTAGACGAGAAAGAACAACATAGTGAACCCTCTAGTGCAACCAATCATGAAATCTCATAAGCTGGAAAGATGCCTTTATGTACTTGCTATTGAAATTTTTTATGAAGGCTATTGATTGGAACTTGGAACATGGTACTCCAGCGGTAATGAACCTGAAAGTATGAGAGCCAAAAAATTTAGAATTTGCTTGCTGAAATACCTCCATCACTTTCAACACAATCGGATCATGATTAACCTTGATATCCAAGCAATGATTAGGCAGAGGATCTCTTTGAAGAACAAAATGTGACTGCAAAATAATGGGCAGATTGTGAGAAAGATCATCTTTTGGTTGAACCAATGGTTGATTTCCTTGGTGTAATGGTATCTGATCAAACTGTTCTTGAACCACTGTTGGGATATGCAAAGGTAAAGACTCCTGCTGATTCAAATCTGCATCGCTAATTTGTTGTTCTTCCCAAAGTTACCAAAACTAGATCGGTCATTGAACATGTCGACCCAAAAAATCGGAACCGAACTGGAGCCAGGAAAAAACCGGATCAAAAAACCGATCACTAAAAATACATAAAATATTCAAATTTTGAAAAACAAATACATATTCACGTGCATCCATGTAAATCCAAACCATTATACATAAATTTGCAAAGTTTCTCATATATATTCATGTGCATCAATGTGAATCCAAACCATTATACACAAATTTGCAAATTTTCTCATATATATAACAAGTAATATTGTATAAAACCAAAATAGCACTAAGAGTAAGTGCACTCCATGGGTCCATAGTCATATGAATATCCGAATCAAAATACATCATCAAAAAGGCTCTAAATGGCCTATAAAGTCCAAAAATAACTCTAGAGTCTAGGCTAGACTGTAGAGAGTAGAGACTACACAATCTAATAATCTGAATCTACATACTGAAAGGAAGACTCAGAGGACTCGGACTCGGACTGAGTCATCATCTACATCCTCAACATGAGTAGACTCAACAAGGGGATTTTGAGCTTGGCTTGATTCCCCTGGTCCAGAAGACAAAGATACAGGTGCAACATCAGTGCACACATTCTCTTGATGTGGCTTGGGATCCAAATCCATCCAAGAAAGGTCTTCATTGTCAAAAGCTGTTGGCTGAGTCTCCACAAACCAATCTGATGAGGGATCAATATCATCCAAGAATATGTTGTTGGATTCAGGGGTCTTGTTCATCAATTGGTTGCGCCTCAACCTAAGGTTATACTGAACAAATACCATATCATTCAACCGTTTTTGCACTAAACGGTTTCTCTTCTTGGTGTGTATACTCTCAAAAACACTCCAGTTGCGTTCATACCCAGAAGCACTGCATGTCTGGCTCAATATCCGAACTGCAAATTTTTGCAATTCATGGCACTGACTACCAAATCGCTGCCACCAATAAGCTGCATGTAAAGACAAAGAAGATTTAGCAAAGGAGTTTGAAAGTTTGATTTCATTTTTGCCGTGAATAATATAATTGAAAGACTTTACAATTACGTATCTAGTGGATCTTTTGCTCTACTTCGAACAACCATAGCCATGCCAAATGTACCAATACTCTCATTGAAATGCAAGAGTTTGTTGTGTATCTCATCTTGTTTGTTGGAATCAGGGACCATACGCTCAATGCATTTGTATGATCCTTCTTTTACCTGTTTTGTGTAATGGTACCTTTTAAAGAGTTAAAACTTAAGAGTCAATGAGTTTGAACTTTGAAACATTAGCTAAAGTTTAAAACTTTAAACATTTGCAATTAAAATTTAATAATATATCTTAAAAACTTTGAAATTACTTACTACTTACCTGGGATTCAAGTAATATCTTACAGCATGTAAAGGCCGATGGAGTTGTTTATTCCATCTTTTATTAATGATTCTCCACAAAGGAAGATGCTTTTGCCTTTTACCCTGATATGCTTCCTTTATTACCTCCTTGGCTTGATCCATGGCCTCATAAACAAAACCCATGGTTGGTTTATCACCATCCACCATTCTCAAGACTTTCACAAGAGGCACACTAAATAGCACTATCTTCTCTGCCCTTTTCCAAAATGCTTTCTCATACACTTTTTCAACAATCTCTTTGCCTTCAACCTTCTTTCTCCATTGAGATGCATTCTACTCATCACAAGAGAACATCTTCCTTAGGTTGGCTTTTTGGTCAATCATGGATTGCAGCGTAAGAAAATTCGTTGCAAAACGTGTGATAGCTGACCTGACAAGCTCTCTTCCACCAATGTTTTTTCTCATAAGGTTCAAAACCCATGAGTGGTTGTAAATGTACCTTGTTATGCTTTTACCTTGTTCCACTGTTTTTTTCACCCATTCAATTTTCCCAATATCCTTAATCATGAGGTCCAAACCATGGGCTGCACATGGAGTCCACCAAATGGTACGATACTTTTCCTCTAACATCCTTCCAGCTGCAACATAATTTGCGGCATTATCTGTGATAACCTGTACAACATTCTGCACCCCCACCTCCTCAACTACTTCATCCAAAAGACAAAATAATAAATTTGCATCTTTCACTTGATCAAATGCATCCACTGATTTAAGGAACATAGTTCCTTTAAGGCAAGCAATAAGGAAGTTGAGAATGGTGCAGGATCGCTGATCAGTCCATCCATTAGACATGATTGTTCACCCTGTTTTAGACCACGACTCCTTGAACTCTATGAGGTATTCTTTTACTCTTTGTTGAATTTAATGCAGCTGCAAGAGCCATTCTCCCTGGAGGATGGCTTAAGACCCTAGTTGTGGACTAGGGCCCCCAGTACACTCCTGGGGTTCTTGGTCTGGGATCAAGCAGTTAGTGCCACGACAAAAGACCCTTGTGAGGGCCCCTAGTAGATGACTGGGGTTCTTGGTCTGGGACCAAGCAGCAAAAGACCCTTGTGAGGGCCCCCAGTAGATGACTGGGGTTCTTGGTCTGGGACTAAGCAGTAAAGACCCTTGTGTGGGCCCCCAGTAGTTGACTGGGGTTCTTGGTCTGGGACCAAGTAGTATAAGTCCCTAGATATGTCTAGGGCCCCTGGATGTGTTCTAGGGTACCCATGCCTAAAGCATGGGTTGATCCTTGGTCTTGTACCTTGGTGGATAAGACCCCAGATATGTTCTGGGGCAACCTGATCCTTGATCAGGTAGATCTTGGTGTAATACCAAGATTTGTGGGTGTGTGATCCTCTTCCTCTCTTCCAGGATGGTCCATAGGGCCTAGGAGAGAATATGAAGATGAACATGACCACATGAGGGATGTATCCCATATGTAGTGATGATAAAGTTAATTGGTCACCTTGAGAATAATATGGACATGTGTTGCCACTAAGAGAAGCTCTCCTAAACCCCTTACTTGTTCCTCACCCTTTGAATTTTTGAGTTTGAGTTTGAGTTGACTGGGGTTTGTATTTTTTGTTTTAGGGCTTAATAAGAAAAATATTTGTTGGCCCTTGACCAAGTTTTGGGAACACTTGGTCATATTTGACTGTTTTTGGGACTTCGACAGCCTGTTGAAGATGGAGCGCCAGACGACGCAGAGATCACGGGATCTCGGCCCACTTTTTGGGCCCCTTTTTGGGTTTTGGGAATATGTAATGGGAAAGGGATGTCGGCGCGTGGGTTTACCCACGCTTAGGCCCATTTTGTATGTATAAATAGAAGGATAGGCAATGTAAGGGAGGGTCGAATGGTATTGTATCTATGTGATATAGGCTAAGTGCCAAGAAGGGATCTGTGTGATCGAGAGTTTTGCGCATTCTGTATAGACTTGCAGAGCTTAGTGCAAGTCCCTGTGTGAAGATAGAGAAGGCTTTGTGCTGAAACTTGAAAGGTAAGGAAGAAGGATCTAACAAACTACGCAGATCTTCTATCATGTGCGAAGTAGGGTTTTCTACGGCTCTGTGCTTGTAATCGCTTGACCGACGATAATAAAGAAGAAGAGTTTGTGGACGTAGCCCCAGGGTGGGGGTGAACCACGTAAATCCTGTGTGTTATACTTTGTGCTTTGACTCAATGTGCTTATCTCTTCTTTTGCTAAGTGCTTTGATATATTTAGATAGATCTATTTATGCTTTGTGCTTATTAGATGTGTATGAATAGTAGATCTGATATGTATAAAGATGCTTAGTGCTGATCTACTGGATCTGATCTGTTTTACTATTGCTAAGTATTAAGATACCTTAGATCTAATTGAATGCTGCGATGCTCTGTGCTATTTGTGAAGTATAATAAGGACTGGATATGGATGAATGATCGATGCTAAGTGCTCTATAAGCGATATAATCATAGATCTGTGTCCCAGTTAAGGTTGCAGACACCTGAGTCTTGCAACCACCCCTGCCTCTACCTCGGGTGAGACTTCATCTGCTTCGCAGGTGTTGCCGAAAGGGCCGGTAGTTAGGACAAAGTAGTAGTACCAAAAGGTCTCCTATAAAAAGCAAGATGCAGAAATTAAAGTAGAGTAAGGTAGAATAGAGAGTGAGAGCTAAGTTGAGACATGAACATCCCTCGACTCCAAGCTCAAAAATCCGCTCTAGGGTGGAGATGTATCAGAGGAAAAGATCTAGGAATAAGGTCCAAATGTACTAAGGTAGGTTTGTGATCGAATAAACTCATCACTCCTAACATCCGAGGTCGAATGAAGAAAGATCAGTATAATATGATGTCCAGAGGGAGAGTTGGTGGGATGTCTGTACTGTCCCTTGTGTTGCTGTCTGGAGGAGGTAGTTTGCTGTTGATGTTTGGGGGATCTCGCTTGTCTCTTGGGGAGGGATCTGATATGGACATGCCGCTGAAATCTCGTGGAACAAGGGAAGGCCCCACGGGTCCCATACTGATCTAGAGTCCAGAGCTGTGCAGATATCGGCTTGTCTCTTAGTGCCCCTTCCCGAGGGTAGCACCGTAAAGAAGGAAGTGATTTGCTGCTAGTTAGAGTCTAATCTAGTAGGAGGCTAAAGAAAATGGGCTCTGAGCTTGAGGGTCTCCTGCATGTATAATGCCAAGTATCTTTGGTTGGAATATCTGAAGAAGCCAGTAAGGGCCTGAATCTCCTTGAATAGGCAATGGAACCTCCCTCTAATCTCATAATAGATGGGGTAGCAGTAGATGAAGTGCTCCTCAATATCGACCTCCTGTAGATGGTCGATCCTGTCTGATTGATCAATCCAGTGCTTGGTCTCTACTCTAAGTCTATGAGAACCAACTCTAAACTAGCCTAAGGGAATGCGAAGAGCGTGCACCCAATGGCAGAGTGTATACTATGGTCGAACAATGAGCCCGTCCCTAAGCTCCAATAAATGCTCAATGTAGGAGGCCATCTTTGGGCATAACCCACCCTGAGGGTTAACCCAAGTGATTTGAATAAACTGCCTGTAAATGTCATCGCTGATGATCCTGTTCAACTCCTATCTGGTAGGTAGGAGGTGGCTAGGTGCATCCAAGGAATATCTGAACGGAGGGAAACAGTTCATCTAAATGCCCATGGACTTTAAAAGATCTAAAACCCCCGCGACCAACCTCGAGCCTGACCCAAAGGCCTAGCAAGGGAATTGGTCTTTGAAGAGCAATAGGCCACGTATGGGTATCGGTCTTGCCCCTTCACCGAGTCAACGAACCTCCACTGGATGTGATGTAGAAAAGAGACTAGTTTGAACATTGTATCCAAGTCGGAGGGGTTGGGCCCCAAACTCTGCTAGGATGAAGTGTTCAGGGACTCTCTACTTGCATCTAATGATGCAGTGGAGGGGAAGGGTTTGGACACTCTCAGTTGAGGCCCAATCAGACTCAAGTAAAGAAGGCCCCCAAATCTCTTAGCCATAGAGAATAGTGGGATGGATGAGGGAGTCCATGACAAACATCTTGGATGAGATGTCCTGAAAATGGCGTCGGAAGCACGGTCTCTCGAGAAGGGTAAGGATTCGTAGCCCTTGTTGATTCGAGGCTAGAGTGCCGGTTGCAAACTGAAGCGGGGTCCTGAGAATTGCACCCCCAAGTATGTGTAGGTGTCGGATGAGGGAGTCCATGACGAACATCTTGAATGAGATGACCTGAAAATGGTGTCGGAAGCACTGTCTCTCGAGAAGGGTAAGGATACGTAGCCCTTGTTGATTTGAGGTTAGAGGGCCGGTTGCAAACTGAAGCGAGGTCCTGAGAATTGCACCCCCAAGTATGTGTAGGTGTTGATGATCTCAATTTCCTCCTCTTTGAAGAAGAAATGAAGATTCGAGTTGATCTTCAACCAGTTGAAGATCATAACCTTGGTTTTACCTAGGTTGATCGTCAACTGTTGAAGGTCGCAGAAGAGAGCTAAGGCATACTACTATCTATGTAGCCCCTCTAGAGATGATGCTAGGAGGACCACGTCATCAACAAAGCGCATGATGGACATCAAAACTTGGTGGAGGTCCCATCGTTGTCCTGGATATGCTTGTGAAGAAAGGTCTCCAACTCATCAATGTAAATCCCAAATAAGGTGGGTGATAGGGGGCAACCTTGTTTAACCCCAATTGTACTCCTAATGAAATCAGACATCCCGTGAGCTATGCAGAGATGACCAAGGATTTACTCATATAGGTGCATGATGGCAGTTAGTAGAGTCTGGGATCTGCCAATGTCACTGAGCCTCTAGAACAAGGCTTCCCTCAGGATAGAGTCAAAAGCTTTTAAAAAATCTACAAAGCAACAATAGACTTTCGAAGAGATATGTTGTGCCTCCTCAATGATGGTCCAGAGGGTAAAGATGTGATCAATGGTCTGATGATCGGGTCAGAATCCTACCTATCCCCTAGCTCTCAGTGATCTTTGGTCAAGCTCCTCAGAGAGCTTCATATGGAGAACCATGGCATAGAGCTTCGAGAACGTGTAGCCCACCTTGATTGCCCCGTAGTTGTTGGGATATGAATTGGGGCCTGATTTGTGTATTGGGTGAATAATGTGTTGTGACCATGTTGATGGAAAACCTGTACGGACCACATGGTTGAAGAGATCAACCAAGTAAGAAACCAAAGCACGAAGACTGTTCTTAAAGAACTTTGCGTGGAAACACTCCTTGTCTGCTGCTTTACTACTGCTCATCACCCAAACGACCTCTCTGACGTCATTGTCTAAGGATAGGAAGCATGATGAGGGTGGAGAGAGAACCTGGATTTGGTGTTGTCCAGGAATATCATAGAGAGTGGATATGTGAGAGAACAAGGATTCGGGGTTAAGGTTGAATGGGAGGGGAGAGTGGCAGGCATTAGTGTTTTCTTATCAGCCTAATTAATGTTGGCTCTATCGTACAGATGTACAGATAGAACCGTATGCTAAATTAATCAATCGTTCGAATGACACACAACGAATTAAATGGAGCGTATTGTAAGACGACAATCACAATAACAATGAGTGCAGGTACATAAGTACGGATCTGATTTTGAAAATCCGATCTAAATTTTAAAATGGTTGGCTGAGTACAGATTTGCGTTGAATTGGCCGTACGACAGTTGGTTGAACAATACGGTGGACAACGTGCCGTTGGTACGAAGGTATGGCGGTTGGCACAACGATGGTATGGTGGACGACGAATGTGTAGGCCGCTGGTTTTTTTTTTATATTATTATTATCTTATATATATTTTATTTTTTTATTTTTATTTTATTTTTTCATATGGAGCTTTCTTATTTATTTTTATATATATACTTGTTCCTTTACCTTTTCTTTGATATCTAGTTCTAGTTTTATCTTCAGGTAGCACTGTATTCTCCTTTTGAATTTTTTTTTCTCGGTAATAGTTTATTTTTCCTCGATATTTTATTTTGCAGCGAAAATTTTAGACTTCAAATGGCCAAAGGTTAATTATGGTCAAGGACCATATCTTCAGAGAAACTTTGAGAAACACTATAGTTATGGCCAACGACCAATAAATATGTTGCCGAAAGCAACGCAATTTTAACCAAAGGTCAGATGGCGAAAGGCCAAGATCAGACGTCGCTTTGATACCACTGTGACAAACAAACTTGTTTGATAGTTATAAGAATATCCAATTTAAATAGGATAGAATAAGGTAATCCATTTAGGATGAAATAATATTATATTGAGTAAATTGTATAAGAATGAGATATCTGATTACAATGACAATGAGGGCCATATATACCTATGGATAAGACATGTCTTTTCATTACGATGTATTAATTATTATTATTTAATGATTATTTATTTATATTTGTATATTCTATATATATTAGTGTTTGTTAAAGTGTGTCAGAAGTGTTTGGGGGAGTGAGTAAGGGAAGTACATAATTCCCGTCTCCTCTGAGAAATAAAGAGGTGTTCCTTGCAGGGCAACAGACGATGATAGGAAGCTCTGAGGTTAGGGTAGGAGGGGTGAACATGGGTGAAGGTGTGTCGAAGTTGGCGGTGGAAAGCCTTGCATTCCTTGTCATACCATTGGTTCATAGGGTAGGAGTTGGTTTTGGGGGAGGTGGAGGTGGGCCGGGTGGAGTGAGGTTAGGACTTGAGGGTTGCTTCCCAAATGATGGATGAGAGACATGTGTACTTAGTAGATGTAAAGTCAAGTAAGGAGAACTGGGTCTTGGAGGGGAGCATTCAGCGGAGATGGGTAGAGAAGGTGTTCGGGTCCCCTTCATCGAATCATAAGGTAGTGCAGGGTGGGCCCTGGGGGAGGGGTGTGTCGGAAAGGGGGATGTTAGCCCGGAGGGAGAAGGAAAGAAGAGCATGGTCTGCATGGGGGATGTGGGAAACAAATAAGTGACGAATAAAGGGAAGTAGGGTCTGGCTAGAGAGGATGTAATCAACGACACTCGCACCTCTTCCATGGGGCCGACACCTGAAAAGGCGAGAATTTGGGAAACATGGGAGCTTGTTCAAAATCAACAACTTCTGAGATTCCCTTAGCTGTAAAAGGTGTCGACCATAGGCTGTGAAAGGCCCCATTGCATCGTCGGACATCTGGCTAAGCCCCACTGATTCTGGATCTGTCTCCTCGATGCAAAACACGTCCTATGACCGGTTGTGGTGAGGAATATAGAGATCTCTGGTGCGAGAGTTGAAGTCACCTGGAAGGATAACCTCCCCAACCACTGAATACTAGGTGATGTCGACATATAAATCGATAAGGGGGTCCCCATCAGGCCCTTTATGAAAAGCATACGATGAAGAAGCTAGAGGGAAGTAACAGACTGCAACATCTCTAATTTGAACCCACATAAACCTAGCAAACTCATCTGCGACAACCAAAGATATCCTGCTCCTAAGGGAGTCCCTAGTGAAACAAACAACTCCACCCGAACCTCTGATACCACCCGAGCTCCTCGTCTCCTATCTGCAGGTTGAGAACCGATGGTATTCTGTGATGTCCAAGAGAGGCTAAACAAGGCTCTCACGCGTCTCGGTGATGAATATGATGTTTTCTGACCTTAGAGCATTGTACATTACACTCAACGATGACTAAAAGGACCCATTGCCATTCTAGCAGCTGATGGAAATGCATGTGCCCCGTCGCCTCTTCCAGCAGGCCTGTCATTTGGAAGCCCCAGATTGAGGTTCTCACCTGAGTGGAAAAGAGTCCCGAATGAATGCTCTGAGGTTCCTGATGACTGCTCATTTCCTTGACTTTCATGTCCCTCTAACTAGGTCTCTAGAGTGTTTGAGCTCTGCAACTTGTGTTCTGGTGAGATCTTCATCATGGAAGATCTTGCTGGGAAGAGAGAACAACTTTCTTAGCTCTAAGGGCCCAGAGCCAATCGATCGTGGACCTAAATAGGAGAAAGAGAGTGGAGTCAGATCCAATCCAAGCCAAGCTCTATCAAGGGTCACATTAGGGAGATCTAGATTATCCCTGAGAAATAAGGTCCCAACCACTATGGGTTCTGATGATGGAAGAGGTAGAGGGAGGCCTCTCACTTTGAGGTTCAATTCCTGTGCCTGCCTAGTAGGTTCCTCTGTAGCATATAAATGCTTACGCTTTATAAGTTATTGTATATAGTTGATTTTATAAAATGATAATTGAATATTATTGAATGATGATCCTCGTACATTGGGGCTCGGGCTTAATATATGGCCTAAGGTGCCCTTTATGAATAGTCATGACTTTTATTTATTAATTAATTTTTATTTATTTATTATTGTATTATTTATTATTATTAACATGTAGCTTATGTTCATAACATTGCTTTCCTCTCCAAAATTGCTTTGTCCTCAAAGCAAAGAATTTGTCTCTCCCTACGAAATTTCACGTGGATTCTGGGTTTGTTAGTAAATACTTGTTTGTGGTGAAAGTATGGGATTTGTAATTTCTTTTCCCGAGAGACCTTGGCTCCCTTAACTGTATAGCTTGTAGCTCTTCCCTTGCCATTTGAATTCCATGGATTGTTCCCAAAGATTTGTGGTGTAAGTTCCTAGTTGCACCAACCATTCTACTCCGAAGACCATGTCTATTATTCCACAAAGAGGTAGAGCATAATACCCTGTTTGAAACTCCAAATTTTGTTTTGGATATTTACTGAAACCTTATGGCATCATCCTAATCCTTTGATTTGTTGACCACTAGTTGTTGTAACCAGAAGAGTCTTTACAGGGTATACAACAAGATTTAGTCGTCTGGCAAGATTAATGTCCACGAAGTTGTGTGTACTTCCAGAATCTACTAAGATTGTGATATTTTTACCCTTATGTTTCATTTGAATTCTAGGGTTCTTGGCTCCATTTTTCCAGTAATTGTTGCAAGTGGCATCATAGCCTTTATGTCTTGACTATTACAGATGGACCCACTATTCCTCAATTGTGGTGGAATATGACAAGTTGTAGATGGCTTCATTTCTTCATCTTGGATTGTAGCTTGTCATTTTCCATGTAATTTTGCCTAAAGCATGTGATACCTCTGGTGGTTCATCGCTAGCAAAATCTAGCATGTCTTGTGAATTTTCTCAAACCCAATTCATTAAACCAATTAAATTTCACTTATAACTGATTGTACTAGGTTTTCTTTCACAAATAAATAATGCACATCAGAAATCAAATAACTAGGAACATAAAGTAGAAGGTAACAACAATCACATCAATAGTACACAATGATTTTTGGACAATAGTCCCTGGAAAAACCCCAAAGGGAAAACCAATGCAACAGATTTGTATTTTTTTATTATTCAACAGGAAAATATAGAGATCTTCTTACAAAAAATCGACCTTCACAAAATACTGAGCCAAACCTCAGTGCAATGCCTCCAAGATGAAGTACGACCCTTTGCTCAACCTCTGGAACCCCTGTGCTTCAGCAAAACCCAACATAGAATCCTCTGCGTGCGCCATACGACCTCTGCGTGCGCCCTGTGACATCCTATGCGACTCCTCTGCATGGCTATTAGATGCGGCCTCTGCTTGATCCTGGAAATTGGCTAATTCTTGGCTGGAAGTCCTATGTCTCCCTGCAAAACCCTCTTCTCTCAAACCTCAGATCGATGTTCCTTCAATCGATCTTTGTCATGCATAATGCACCCTCTAGCCAAGTCGATCTCAATATTAACCCATGAGCAAGCGAAAATCCTAATCTCATAAGGATGGAGGGATGAGATTAACTCTCCCTCGCTCTCCAATATGGATGGCTAATATTTAAACATCCATCACTTAAATTATTTTTACTTAAACCTTAGAAAAGGTGCTCAATAAAGTCAACTAAAGAATATAACACATTGATAGTCCTTTTCCTAAGTTAGACTTTAGGAAAATTTAAATACTCAACTTGGCCTTTGTTTCATTGCCCCCCACCATGCTACATTCTCAACACTCCCTCTTAGCGAGGAAGAGATTTTGTCTCAACGCCATCTTATCCCTGAACTTCATGAACTTCTGTCTGCTCAGTGCCTTGGTAAATATATTTGCCATCTGCTTATCAGTTTGTATGTAATCAAGCCTCACAACTCCTCTCTGCACACAATCCCGGATGAAGTGATACCTGATATCAATGTGCTTGCTACGATCTTGAAACACAGGATTCTCAGAGAGCCTGATGCAACTCTGATTATCACAGTGAATCACTGTAGCCTCTAGCTCCTGCCCGAATAGTTCCAAGAGCAACTTCTTCAACCATAGTGCTTCACATGCTGCCAAGCTAGCAACCATGTACTCTCCCTCAGTAGAGCTCAATGCCACTGAACACGGCTTCCTGTTGAACCAAGAGATAATGCTCGATCCAATGCTGAAACAACAACCCGAAGTACTCTTTATGTCCTCTGCACATCTTGCCCAATCAACATCTGTAAAGCCTGCCAATCTCACTCCACCACTGTGCTCATATAACAACCCATACTCCACTGTACCTCTGAGGTAGCGAAGCACATGCTTCGCAACAATCCAATGTACTCTCCGAGGGTCCACCATGAATTGACTCAAAGAGTTTACTGCAAAGCTAATATCTGGTCGGGTGTTGACCAGATACATGAGCGATCCAATCAACTGACGATAGACAGTGGGGTCTACTGTATTCGAATCTGATGCATCAATCTTCCTCCAGTTCGTGACTAGAGACGTGGACATGGGCTTACAATCTGTCATCCCGAACCTACGCAATATCTCCATTGTATACTTCCCCTGTCCCAAGAAGAAGTGTCCATCCTCTTGCCAGACCTCTAGACCAAGGAAGTAATGCATCAACCAAAGGTCTTTCCTCTCAAACTCAGTTGCAAGCTTAGTCTTGCAATCTACTATCAACTGCTCGTCCCCTGTCAGAAACAGGTCATCTACGTACAATACCAGTATGAGAGGTGTCTCCCCTACAAGAAAATACAAGTTTGGGCCCGCCTCGCTCCGTTGGAAACCCATCTCTCTCAAGTAGTTGTCTATCCTCGAGTACCATGCCCGAGGTGTTGATATTATGGTAGTTGCGGGAGGTATTAACCTCCATATGTAACCTCTGACTAGAATAGAATATTCCAAAAGCAAGAGAAACCCTAAACAGATGTGTGAAAACTCTAGATGACATGTCGGCTTAGCAGAATATAATATTAAGGTATTATCCTCCAGGAAGACAAGTCGACATCACAGGAAAAAGATAAACAAAAAATATAATTACCAGAAAGTCAGGTTGGCCCAGCCAGAAAAGTCACTGGACAGATTAATATAAATAGAGGACGTCTTGGCTCATTTGTTCACTCACTCTCACTTAGGAAACCAGAAACAGTGTGCAAGTTTGGAGGAGGAGCAACAACAACTGTAGTTGCACAATTTTATCTTGTTTAGTCTTTCTGGTACTTTCTCTTGTGCGCTACCCTTGGAGAGAGTGCGCTCTCTTGGATATCTTTTGGTTCTGGTGTAGCTTCCTGGAATCATTCTTTCTGTTAAAGGTTAAGGTGTTCGGGGGTGGCTTTGTGCCTATAGTTGGGTGACAATGGTGTAGCATTATCTATGGTTAAACGGGCACATCAACATTATTCTAACAGGTTATGGGCCCACACTACCTTCATAACAATCTGACTACTGGAAGGTAGATCGAGAGTTCCTTGTCAAGCTAGTTGTAGCACCAGTTGCAGCTACAACTAGGGTTTTTGATTTTGTAGTTGCAACAAACCCTAAACCTAAATTTTTGGGCACTTTCAGTGAAGCATTGGACCTAATTTTTGGGTATTCTAGTGCGCCCTAGCCTAGCGTACCCTCTGGTGCCCTCATCTAGCAAAAACATCAAGTTTGAGTTTTTGGGTCAAAGTCAAAGTTTGACTGGTCAAAGTCAAAGTCAAAGTCAAAGGTTGATTTTTTGTCAAAATTGATTTTTGTGGTCAAATTTGAAAGTTTAGGGTTTCCATCTTGTTCTAATCATTGAACTTTTTTGATTCTATTTATAACCTCTTCTTGTCAAGATGGTGTCAAGTTTCAGATTAGAAGACAAGCTGAACTATACTACAAATTTCAAAGGCATGCACTTGTATATTCTTTTCAAGTTATACCATCCAACAAAGCATAAGTGTGTTTGCAGGGGATGTACAAGAGACCTTGTCCAGGCAGTGAATTCAGTTCATTCAGAGGAACAAGTGCACCCTCCCTAGCAGTGAAGACTCCAGGTTTGATTATTAAAAAAAATGATGTCTCTAGTTGTTATGGCATTATTATGATCTTATGCCGCATCTTGATCTATTGAAGTTATGATCATTATACTAACCCCTTAATACTAGAGATACACTTGTTGATCTCCTCTCTAGGAGATATTCTCGTTTTTATGTAAATGCTTATTGTTTACGAAATGAAGTTGATCTCCTTTAGGAGATGTTCTTGGTCACTGTCCTAGACTCCAAGCAGGATATCTTCCATGGAGGATACCATGTAGATTTTGTTGTTCTTGTTTCTTGTTCTGGGCAGGTCACAAGAGATAAATCTGAGAGGGAGTCAGTGATCAAGAAGAAGCCAACATAGTTTCATGACACTTTGCAGAATGTAAAGGGGCATGTAGTAGACGTAAGCGTGGTCTGAGGATTCTCTCAGATAGAGGGAGTTGATTTCAAAGTTTGAGATGAAGGATCTTGACTGGATTGGAAGCGTGGCTGGCTGGCAGTAGATGAGATCTTCAATGAGGAGACTGAAGAGTTTTAGCATGATGGACAGGGAGTCCATGGTCACACCTATGACGACACATCTGAGGAAGTTGTGTGACGGGATAGACATTTTCTTTGCAGAGAGCACCTTGTGCCAGTATATGGTTGGGCCATGACCATATTATTGGGTTACAACACAACATGTAGGTACCTATGTTGTACAAATAGATATGATTGATCTCCTATGATGAAGTATTGCTGCCGGGATATACAGTTTTTGGATTGGAAGTGTAGAAGACAGATCTAGCACCTGGGGTGCTGCTTCAGCTTGGGATCAAGCAGGATTTCCAGACAAGTAGGGAAGAAGATATCTATAGCACCCAGTCATATATCATAGCTAGTGATGCAAGATATGAAGCAGGGTGGCTTTTCGAAGGATCTTGCTGACTTCATCAGAGACATGGTGTAGGAAGGAGCAGTGAGGCTCCATCACATATCCATAGATGAGCAGATAGTTGATATTTGCACTAAGCCTCTGTCTGGGACAAACTTGGCAGGAATGCAAATGTTTCCCTGGGGGAGTGTTGATGATAACAACATCATGTCGATATTCCAAGATTCATCAGACAGATCATGTGGGAATAGGCCCAGATGTAATCTTCGATGGACTGAAGATATGAGTTGTTGCTAGATCTCCTATGTGTGAATTGCATCTGGCCTTGAAACTCTCATGAGTAGGTGAGTGGTTAACTCACGAGTAGGTGAGTAATCCCGATAAGCATCGTGCCGACTCTATCTCCACAGGAACTGGGCTGCAGACCAGGGGAGATAGGGAACAACTACATCCAGAGTAGATGTGCCCCAACGTAGTCTTAGATGGAATGAAGACTCGAGGTGCAATTCCATGTGCCCGATAGCATCGAGTTGAATGCATTCACGGAGTGATCCTATGAGAGGATCACCATGAGGTGTTTGTGGCTCCGATGTGGTCATAATTCTTGTCATGGGACAAGAACGACCTGAGGTGCTAGACAGTCCTGTCCGATAGCATCGAGCTAAATGCATTCACGAAGTGATCCCATGAGAGGATGAACTATGAGGTGAATGTAGCTCCGATGAGGTCATGATTCTTGTCATGGGACAAGAATGACCCGAGTTGCTTGACACATGGTGGTGGAGATGGATCATCAATATAGCTAAATGAGGCTCATGGATATTGTGATATTGTCTATGACAGAAGAATACCAAGAACAAGTACGATGATATGTTTTGATGCCAGATTGCTACTAGATGATGTTGATAGTGATGATGATATTTGTGACTTGATCTATGATGATGCTACCTGTATAATGGTCTACAAGACTATGTGAGTCTTGCCCATGCCATGTGAAGATGGACTTAGATGGAATGAAGACTCGAGGTGCAATTCCACGTGCCCGATAACATCGAGTTGAATGCATTCACGGAGTGATCCTATGAGAGGATCACCATGAGGTGTTTGTGGCTCCGATGTGGTCATCATTCTTGTCATGGGACAAGAATGACCCGAGGTGCTAGACACTTGTGTCCGATAGCATCGAGCTAAATGCATTCACGGAGTGATCCCATGAGAGGATCAACTATGAGGTGAATGTGGCTCCGATGAGGTCATGATTCTTGTCATGGGACAAGAATGACCCGAGGTGCTTGACACATGGTGGTGGAGATGGATCATCAATATAGCTAAATGAGGCTCATGGATATTGTGATATTGTCTATGACAGAAGAATACCAAGAACAAGTACGACGATATGTTTTGATGCYAGATTGCTACCAGATGATGYTRMTAGTGATGATGATAYTYGTGACTTGATCTATGATGATGCTACYTGTAGAATGGTCTACAAGACTATGTGAGTCTTGCCCATGCCATGTGAAGATGGATGGATGTGTTTGAGACCATTAATACCTCCCTAGCTAAGAGGGAGTGTTGATATTATGGTAGCTGCGGGAGGTATTAACCTCCATATGTAACCTCTGACTAGAATAGAATATTCCGGAAGCAAGAGAAACCCTAAATAGATGTGTGAAAACCCTAGAAGACATGTCGGCTCAACAAAATATATAATATTAAGGTATTATCCTCCAGGAAGACAAGTCAACCTCACAGGAAAAAGATAAACAAAAAATATAATTACGAGAAAGTCAGGTCGACCCAGCCAGAAAAGTCACTGGACAGATTAATAAAAATAGAGGATGTCTTGGCTCATTTGTTCACTCACTCTCACTCAGGAAACCAGAAATAGTGCGCAAGTTTGGAGGAGCAACAATAACTGCAATTGTACGGTTTTATTTTGTTCAGTCTTTTTGGTACTTTTTCTTGTGCGCTACCCTTGGAGAAAGTGTGCTCTCTTGGTTATTTGTTGATTTTGGTGTGGCTTCCTGGAATCATTCTTTCTATCAAAGGTTAAGGTGCTCAGGGGTGGCTTTGTGCTTATGGTTGGGTGACAATGGTGATGCAGACCCCCCCCTTCTCTCCTCGGGGCTGCTCGACCTCCCGGTCTAGGATCGTTCAAATCAAGGAGTCGGATTGACTCTTCGGGTCTTTGCTAGACCCCAACTAACTTACACAGGTCCCCTTTCCTCCAAAGTGCAGGTTCTGTCAAACCCGCGGGCACTTTCCTGGCCTCTTTGAATAATTTAATTAACATACACTAGCTCTCCTAACTAGTTCCTTTCCTTCACATGTGACCTTGGGCTATGACCTCACGTAAACATTTGATTGCGGGTGGCCAAGAATGGTTTGAGACCACACCGCTTTTCTCCCCGCAATTCACTACTAGTTGCCACGTATCCCTTTGGCAATACCGTGGTTTCGATTGCGGCCCGCTCTAGGGTTTTTAAAGTCCGAGGACTTTCTGTCCCCGCAATTAAGAATGAACGTCGATCTTATGATCTCGGGTGTTGTCTCTTGATCGACGACTGAGATCCGTCCTCTTTCTGCCTTGGTCAACTATCAGTCAACGACCCTTCTCGTCCTTTCGCACGCACTCCCAGATCCCCACGATCTATCCACACGTGCCCTCTTTCCAAATCAACGACTACGATTGATTTCGCCTTTTGGGCTTCGAGAGTTTCAACTCTCAACTCTTCGCTTTCTCCCGGAGTGCTTTCACTCGAAGACGACGATCTGTCGACGCGTGTTCCTTACAGATCGACGACTGTGGTTCATTTCGGCTCTTCGGGCTTCGGGAGTTTCAAACTCCTACGCTTGCTTCTTCTCGAAGTGGCTATCTTCCGAAGTGGAAGATTTGCTGACACCTGTCCTCAACAAATGGATGACTCATATGAACTCTGACTCTCCTTCGGGAGTTCTTGTTCAACGCACTCCTTTTTCTCCTAGAGTGACTTTTCTCCGAAGTGACAGATCTTCTGCCACGCGTCCTCCTCAAATCAACGGCTCTGGTCCACTTCGGGACTTCGGCCTTCGAAAGTCTCAACTTCACGCTCGCTTTTGCCCGGAGCGCTTTCACTCGGAGTCCACGATCTGTTGACACATACTTTCTTCACGATCAACGACTATGAGTGACTTCGACACTTCGGGCTTCGGGAGTTTCAAACTCTCAGCACTTGCCTCCGTTAGAAGTACTTCCATTCGAAGTACACGATCTCTTGACGTGTGTCTCCCCCTTGATCTGGCGATCACTATCCACTTCGGCTCTTCGTGCTTTGGGAGTTTCAGACTCCTACACACTCGTTCCTCCCGGAGTGCTTTCACTCGAAGTCTCAGATCTGTTGACACGTACCCCCCTGGCGACCAACGACCAGGATCTACTTCGGCTCTTCGACTATTCGACGATTTAGCCTGCTCCTTGACCGCAAAACCTTTGAAGTGTTCTTGCTCCGGAGTTATGGATCTTGCGCCACCTGTCAACCTTGACGATGGACGGTCCCTGTTCACTTTGGGACTTCAGGAAGTCCGCTCTCTTGTGCACACAAAGGGTTAAGGCCCATGCACTTTACCTGGATCCAACGCTTGTTGGTCCTTCGGGCCCAGATCCGATGGATGGGATCTGTCCTTCTTGCGCATTCCTCCTTCGTCCTCGACCCTAATCTGACGGTCCATATCTCTTCTCGCAGCCGATCTGACGGTTGCTGTCGCTCCTCTTCTTGAGCTTCTTTGTTCTCTCGGACTTGGGAAAATTTGTAAGTGTTGACAGGTTGTGGCCTATGAACCTTCTCCTGCGAAACTAGTTGCTAGGGTCTCGCCTCTACTTTTCCTCCTGAGCTTTGACAATGAAAATTGACCTCGGCTCTGGCGTACACTTGTGCTCTGGGTGCAAACTTGCACTACTCCTCCTGAGCTTGTGAACTTGAAGTAAATTCACTTCTGCGCGCACTCCTTGCGCTGTGTCTCTTGAGCTTTTGATTTCTTCCGACTTGGAAGATTTTGTAGGTGTTCAAAGGCTTCATCCTTTGCTCCTCCTACGAGCCCAACTGCTTGGGTCTCGTCTGCGTTTTCTGCTAATGCTATCTCTTCTGAGCTTTTGGGTTTAGTCAGTCTCCTAAAGGTCTTGACCCTTCAGTTCCCTTCAAAGGGTTCTTGTGCCCTCCTAGCAACCTCTCGCTCAAAGCACACCTTGCTGAGCGTTTTCTACAGAGTGTTCAACAACTCTGCGAGTATCTTCCTTTGATACTCTTCTCTTTGAACTCGACATAGAGTCCTTCTGTGCACACTTGCACTTTCTCAATGCCTTCCCGACGGAGCTCTACAGAGTTCTCAGTAACTCTGTCTCTCTGTGCTTCCTCTGCATAGTTTCTCCTCTAATGTATTCAACGACCTTGAGTTGTCATCGCTCTGGTGCGCTTTCTTGCCACGATCCTTTCTAACTCCACAGAGTTCAGATGCGCACTCCTTGCGCTGACTACAAAACCTCCAATGTTCTGTTGTGCACTCCTTGCATAGCTTAAAGAATCTAGAACAATATAACAACCTCAATGAAGACAAATAAGTCTATCTTCCTACTGCAGATGAAAACCTATCATGCATCTACAACATACATTCATGAAACATACACTGATAACATTCATCAAATACATATAAACACACAAAAAACTCATATGCAAGAAAAACTGCTTTCTTTCTATTAAGATGAATGTCCGTTTACAAATGTGTACATAGACTCTACTACAACGGAGTCTCAGTTCTTTCTCCTACTCCTATTTCCTCCTACCAATCTGCAGCTACCATCGTATCCAGTAACCTAATCTCCAGCAGCCTCATTTGGGCATACAATGCATCTACATATACAAGAAGGTTCCTAGGGTTCCCTCGGACTACCTCTATGAAAGAAGCTAACTACTACTTAAGTTCCGTTACATTAAAGTCTAGGAGTGAAACTCCCAGATCGCTCGTGATCATTCAGTCCCAAGCATTTTGATCTTCTTCAGTTTTCAATCAGTTCAAGAAAGATTTGTAGGAAACGCCAACGTTTAAGATTCCGAAATGATTCAACGGCGTGCTAAGGCGCCGAGTTGTCTCTCCTCGTGTGCTTGCTGACGATGCTCCTGCATCAAATGGTGTAGCATTGTCTATGGTTAAACGAGCACATCGACATTATTCTAACACGAGGTGCCTGCTTGAGCCCATACAAGGCTCTCCTCAATCTACAAACATGTATCTCCCTATCGTCGACCTCGAATCCCTCTGGATGCTCAACATACACCTCCTTCTCAACAACTCCATTGAGAAAGGCGATCTTCACGTCCATCTGATGAACGTGTCGTCCCATCTCTGCTGCTAATGAAATAACAGTCCTGATCGATGAATACCTAGCCACCGGGGCGAAAGTCTCCTCATAGTCGACTCTCTCTTGCTGTGAAAACCACTTGGCCACGAAGCACGCTTTGTACTTGTCCACGCTTCCTTCTGCTGCATGCTTGACCTTGTAGATTTACTTGGATCCAACCACCTTCTTCCCTTTTGGCCTGGGCACCACCTCCCATACATCATTCTTCATAATGGAGGCATATTCCTCCATCATGGCCTCTTGCCACACTCCATGCTGTGCAACCTGCTCATTAGTGGAAGGCTCTGCATCGATAAGTTGTGTCATTAATGCCATGTACTCAAGTCTCTTTGGTGGTTTACTTTGTTTGAAGTCTCTCTTTGGAAGCCCTACTAGCCTAGAATCACTGACTGTGGACTTATACCACTTAGGCCATGGCCTAGTGTTTTGCTCCTGTGGAACTGTATCACGCTACTCCTCCTCCTCATCATCTAGCTTTTGATGATTCTGTCCAACAATCTCCCTCTGAACACTTGTACCTGATTCTGTACCTTGTGTCTGCTGCTGTGATCCTGTGTTTTGACCCTGTGCCTCCTTTGTCTTGACCCCTGAGTTCTGTCCTTGTTGGTCCTTTGGATGTAGTGGCAAATCTCTTGAGCTCCTCAATGCACGCTCCTCCTCGAACTGTACATCCCTACACACAATGATTTTTCTGCGTGCTGGCACAAAGATCTTGTAGGCCTTGGAAGCCTTGCTATAACCAACCAAAATCCCCTTGTCTGTTGTGGGGTCTAGCTTTGTCCTCTTCTCTGAAGGGGCGTGACAGTAACATACGCTGCTCGAGATGCGAAAATGACTCACATCCGGCCTGGTACCTGTAAATACCTCCTCAGGTGTCAACTTCCCCAAAACTGTGTGGGGACTCCTATTCTAAATATAAACAATAGTGCGACTAGCCTCTGCCCACAAAAAAGTTGCAAACCTTGATCATGTATCATTGCCCGTGCTGCTCCAACTATGGTCCTGTTATTCCTCTCAACCACTCCATTCTGTTGAGGATTGTAAGGAGTAGTGAGTTCCTTCTTGATCCCCGCTGCTGCACAATAATCCACAAACTCCTTGGAGGTGTATTCACCCCCGTTGTCGGATCTCAACACCCGAATCTTCCTGCCAATCTGGTTCTCAACCAGAGCTCTGAACCCTTGAAATCTGTCGAAGACTTCATCCTTAGTCTTCAAGAAGTATATCCAGGTCTTCCTAGAGTAGTCATCAATGAATAGATCAAAGTATTTGAAGCCACTTACTGACTGCACGCTCATCGAACCACATACATCAGAATTTATCAAGTCCAATACTCCCTTGGGCCTGTGCTTGCTAAGTGGAAATGGTCTTTGTGCATACTTGCCCATTGCACAACCCTTGCAAGGGTCATGCCTCTCTGCTATGAACTTAGGCAATCCAATGATTGCCTGTCTCAAGTGCCTCAGTGCACCAAAATGTAAGTGCGCCATCCTCCTGTGCCACAACTCACCCATCTTTGTGGTTGTACTGACCAATGCTCTCCCTAGTTGAAACTATAGCTTGTACACCTTCTCTTCTCGAACCCCAATCATCCTGTCCATCTTCTCGCTTGACCCTGCTGGCCTGAGGAACACCCTTCCCTTACGAAAAGTGACCTCATACCCTTTATCCTCCAGAGTAGAGACCGAGATGAGGTTCTTTGTCAACCTCAGAACATATAGTACGTCAACAAACCGAAGTGGTTTACTCGACTCCCTCTGAAATGAAACTGTGCCAACCCCTTGCGCCTTGTAGCGCCTGTCATCTCCAAGCTCTATGACCAGATTCACGCCTCCCTCCTGTAGCCTAGTGAAAAACTCCTTGCGCCCTGTCATATGACAAGATGCTCCGCTATCCACAAACCACATGTCTGAGACTGTTGCGCTAGACATACAAGCTATGAAGCAAAAATTCTCCTCGAAGCTTTTGGCAAACTCATCCACTGTTGCAGTGGCTACCATCTACAGTTGGTTCTTCTTCTTCTTCTCCGGACACTTTGAGGCAAAGTGTCCCATCTTGTGACATTGGAAACATTTGACTTTTGAGAAGTCAATGTTCTTCTTTCCACCCTTCTTTTTCTTCTGTTTGCCCTTGCCTTTGCTCGCAAGAGCCAATCCTTCTTCATCCACAATTTGTGGTAAAGATGAAGATCCTGACTGACCAAGTCTGATCTCCTCCTGCACAAAATCATCCCATAAACGTTGCCATTCATGGAGCTTATCTCGAGCTACAACTCCACGGAAAAATACATCCCATGACTTCGAAAAGCCGTTCAGTGCTACATGCACTAGCTCAACGTCTTCTATCTTCTCACCTACTGCAACGAGCTCATCCCTGATCTGTGTCAATCTGGTAAGGTATGGAACCACACCCTCACCCTTGTCCATCTTAGAGCTACGTAATCTCTCACGCAACACCATTACCATGTTCTCATTCTTTGGATGGTGGAGGTCGCTCAAGGCTTTCCACATATCTTTTGCGGTATTCTTTCCCGAGAGATGTGGGATCACATGATCTTTAATCCCGTCAAGAATTAGGCTCTTTGCCTTAGCCTCACCCTTCTTCCAAATGGCTAATTGTGCTACATCCATAGGAACAATTGCACTATATAGTGTATGCTCAAGGACATCATTGACAACCAACACCATAGTCATTCTCTCTTTCCAGGTGGGATAGTTCTGAGTCCCTTGTAGACGATCCTCAACTCTCAAACTCAATGCCATTTCTGAAGGTGTTGCTGTTCATGTTCAAACCCTCACGGTTCAAACCCTTACGTTGTAAAACTTTCGGCTGTCTTGATTCTCTGCCTTGGATCCTCACGATCCACTTAGATCTCCAATGATCTACCTGTGGTACTGCTTCTTCAACAATCCTGCTCTGATACTATGTGAATTTTCTCTAAACCTAGTTCATTAAACCAATTAAATTTCTCTTATAACTGATTGTACCAGGTTTTCTTTCACAAATAAATAATGCACAACAGAAATTAAATAACCAGGAACATAAAGTAGAAGATAACAACAATCACATCAATAGTACACAATGATTTTTGGACAATAGTCCCTGGAAAAACCTCAGAGGGAAAACTAATGCAACAGATTTGGAGATTTTTATTATTCAACAGGAAAATATAGAGATCTTCTTACAGAAAATCGGCCTTCACAAAATACTGAGCCAAACATTAGCTAAATGCCTCCAAGATGAAGTACGACCATTCTCTCAACCTCTGGAACCCCTGTGCTTCAACAAAACCCAACACAAAAGCCTCTGCATGTGTCGTATGGCCTCTGCGTGTGCCCTGTGTCTTCCTGTATGGCTCCTCTGCGTGGCTATTAGATGCATCCTCTGCTTGATCCTGGAAATTGGTTGATTCTCGGTTGTAAGTCCTCCTTTGTCTCCCTGCAAAACTCTCTTCTCTCAAACCTCAGATCGATGCTCCTTCAATTGATCTCTCTCATGCATAATGCACCCTCTAGCCAAGTCGATCTCAATACTAACCCATGAGCAAGCGAAAAACCTAATCTCATAAGGATGGAGGGCTGAGATTAACTCTCCCTCACTCTCCAAGATGGATGGCTAACATTAAAACATCCATCACTTAAATTATTTTCACTTAAACCTTAGAAAAGGTGCTCAATAAAGTCAACTGAAGAATATAACACATCAACAGTCCTTTTCCTAAGTTAGACTTTAGGAAAAGTTAAATACTCAACTTGGCTTTTGTTTCATTGTCCCCCACCATGGTAGGACCCTGCAATCTAGTGGAAGACCTTCATTGCTACATTCTCAACATGTCTTCCTCGACAAAAACCTCTACCTCTTTTCCGTTAATGATTTTTCAATGATATAGTTGTTTCGATGCACATCTATGGCCTGAAACCCAATCTTTTCCACATTTACGACATTTATTTTTCCTTCTTTTTTCTTCGTCATCATCGGAGTTGCTTATGGAATTGTTTGATTGCCTTTCATCTTCATGTTGGTTAGACTTCTGATTGCTACATTTGTGACCCGGTGACCACTTGTCTCCATAGAACCTGCAATTTGTGTCTTTTTGTCATGAATAAGTTTTATCTAATTTCTGTAATAATGACCTCTCAGGTTTTTTTCTGCAGCCCTTGCTTTACGTATTGTTGTTTTCCTATTGGTGATATCGTGTAATTTTAATTCAGTTTGGATATGAGGTTTAAGACCAGTTGTATATGATTAAGCTAGACATTCAATTGATAACTCAGGTACTTTTGTTGCTAGTGTTTCCCAGTCATGAGTGAAATCGTCCACGTTTCCTTTTTGTTGTAATCTCATGAACTCTGTAAAAAACTCTTCTTCTTTTTTGATACCTTGGAATCTTTTCAAAAAATCATCTTTGAACTTCGTCCAACTTATTGTGTAACCTGTTTTTTTCCACCACATGTACCGGTTATACATGTCTCCCTCTAATTGCATGGATGCATGCCTCATTTTTTCATCATCATTATAGATGCCATAGATTTCGAAATATTCTTTTGCTTTATTAAACCAAGCGACTTCTTCTTTTTCATTCTCGTCGAATTTTGACAATTCAAGTTTGGCTCTAGTTGGATATGCAAAGCTAGTATATCGAGGGATTTGGTTATGAACTACAATGCCATGAGGCATATTTATTTGTGGGATTGCTGTGTTAAGCTCGGGTATATTCATTTGCAAATTTGGTGTGTCAAGGGGGCTTGGAGGATTTGAGGCATTTGAAGAATTTTGTTGCGGGTCGATATTGTTTTGGGATTTAGCAAGCTTTGCTATGAGGCTTTTTAATTCTTTGTGATTTGTATCGATCTTGGCACTTAATTTTGCTTGTTCCTGTTGTAATGTGGCGTGATTTTGAGTGACTTCCTCTTGTAGCTTAATAACCTTGTCACTCAACTTAGCTTGTTTATCTAGTAAGTTGTCATGGTTATGCGTGATTTGTATTTCTAATTGGTCCTGTCTTGCTTGCATTTTTTCGAATTTTGTATTGAATTCGCTCATCATCATCTCTTCCTAGTCATTGGCGGAGATTTCTCGATCAATTTTCACAGCTGTAATTAATGTAAATTCAATGTTGCAGATGGGTCGTACGGTTGGTATAGGGGAAATACTAATTTTTTTAGTACGGACTGTGCACGAATTAATAATGTATGAACAATAATTTATTAAGAGCACGGTTGGCAATTAATTATGGTATAGATGTACAAAATTAATCGATTAATTGATTAATTCGTTGTACAGACGGATGTACGAAAGAGCCATGACTATATGGGCACGAATTGTATGGACACAACGATTCTTTAATTCGCTGTACAACTTTAATTTTGTACAGATGAATTGATTTCTGTACGGAAAAAGATTCCAGTGATTTTGCGGGTTGAATGAGGTTGGTGGTTGGTACGACGGATGAAACAATTGGTGGTGTACAACAGATCTGTACGGAAAATTGGCGGCCGAAGACACGAATTGCGGACTACGGATTTGTACGATGGAAGGCGATTGTACGATGGGGGGGTTGATCCCTTCCACCAACTACCTGTGCCCATGAGTTGATATGTGTTTCCGTTTCATGTTTATGTTGAGATTTGGATACCTTGGAAAGTGGTCCCCATGTGCTTATGAGTCTCTAAGCACAAAGGGGGAAGACTTTTATCCTCATACTTTACTTTATGATTCTAATTTCACTTTGA
>JZKD02S0454012.1:187956-212092 GCA_000966675.3 Picea glauca
TTGCTGTCCTAAAACAGCAAAAGAAGACAGCCATACAGTTGAAACTTAGAGCCATACTAAGGTCAAGGACAGACCTTAGATGGCAGCCTCATAGGACCTCAGAATTTCAACAGTTTAAAGGCGGCTTGCTGAAATATGATCTCCTCCTGCTTGATTTTAAGATCGAGAATTTCTGCATGCAAGGTGTCGTTAAGGGGATGGAGGGTGTCTTGTTCCTTGTTTTCATTCAGTTGTTTCTTTAGTGTTATGTTCTTCGATTCAATTGTAGCTACCCTATTAGTGAGTTCACCGACCGCTGTCCGTAATGCTAGGTTTGATAATTCTAGGAGTTCTAATCTTGCAATTAGTCCCGGAATAATCTTGTTGCTTCCCCCATCTTTGGGGTTCTGTGCACCTGAGGTTGGGATCCCAGTGAAAACTTTAATGGCTACCCTAGCAAAAGGATCTGCCATCCCTGCCTTTGGACATATTGTAGAATCTATACTTGTATGTAGAAGAGGATAAGGCCGAATGATCTATAGTAGGGTCATCAAAATGGGCTTGAGTGATGAATCTCCCAAAGGCATTGGGTGAGGCACTATGGATTCTTGACCGTGTATGTGAAAACCTGCAGAGCTTGGTCGAGTCGCAGTTGATTGAGCTATTCGTCGCTAGTCGAGCAGTGACGGGTAGCTCAGGGTCGCTAACAGAGATGGTCGTGGGGCTGCTTTCTGGATGATGTCGCGGGACCAGAGGGGTTGACAGAGTGGGTGCACCTAGAGGGGTTGACGGTCGAGGGGACTGAGGGCACGCGAATAGATTCCTTTCTACAATCGTACAGGGCCGCGAACATGCAAAACCTTTTGGATATTGGTCGCAGGACGAGCAGAGCAGCCTCAGGAATGCATAGATAGAGAAGAGGGCTGATAGTCGAGGGGTCGAGAGGACGACAATCAAGGTTAGAAGAGTTGGTCGCGGGACCAGAGGGGTCGACGGTCGAGGGAATGATGATCGAGAGAAGGGAACACAAATAGAGATTCCTTGGTAAAATCGCACAGGGCCGAGGGCATGCGAAACCTTTTTCATTTTGGTCGCGGGACGAGCAGAGCAACCTAAGGAATAAAACTAGTCATATATAAAATAATGAATGAATACGATATGATTGAATGATTATGATACAATGCCACGTGACGATATACTTATATGCATTCACTAGTAAAGATGGTTGATGGGTCATGTCGCTTGGTTAGGTAATGTTCTTAGTTAAGATCAGTGTTGCGAATATCGATGATATATCATCAACATAGTGATATATCATGATTCTCTCAACTTGACGATATTATCACCATTTTTTTTTTCAAATTTTGAATATATCGTGATAATTTGAAAATATATCAATATATTGGTAATATATCACGAGAAATTGGAAAATATCAGATAAGTCAACAAATTTTTGGATTTTTTTGCTCAGTTTGAAGAGGGAATGTAGGGGATTGAGAACAAAGGGGTTATTCACTATTACATTTTCCCATAAAAGGGCTAGTCTTTAGATGTTTAAAAATTTGAAAAAAATTGAGTATTTTTATATTTTATTAATTTTGTCAATATTTTCCTATATTTTCCCTGATGTTGCCAATAAGTTTCTTTCTGGACCCTTGGCGATATATTTGTCGACATGATGTTTACAACATTGGTTAAGATGTGTCACCACATTTATTATTATTATTATTTATTGATGTTTATTTATATATTTATGTTCATTGCATTGCCTATCTCTTTTAAGGATGCTTTATGCTCAACTTCCTTTTGCACTTAACCAATGCGTATATGATTTTAATATACCTAATGTCACATCCCTTAAGAAAAGTCATCACCAATTTTAATTTTTTTTGGGAAGATATGTATTATATAAAATAGTTTGCCTTTCCAAAAAACAATCAATTTCATAGCTTTAAATACATTAGTTATATAAAGTAAAATTTCATTAAAGTGGGGCTCATAAAGAAGACGACCATCACCAAAATGGGTAATAATGACGAATTGCAATTAGAGGTTCATCATGATGAAGATGAAGCCAATAACACCACACAACTTATGTATAATATTGAGAAATCCAAAAAGAATTAGGGGATAAAGTTGACAAGTTAATAGAAGATTCTAAAAATGATGGCAAGAGTTAATAAAGAAGGGAAACAATGGTCACAAATGTGGTAAGAGATGGGTTCTGAAACATCGATGTGAAGACAATTCAGTACACGATTTGAAGATATGGACGAAAAAGAGGTAGAAAGCCTTTACCTATGGAGCAAAATCACTATTGGGTACAATTTATAATCTAACAATGGCAAAGTAATGCCAAAACTATCATTAGCATCAATCTCATGCACTTGACAAAAGTGGGACAAAAAGAAACTCTCTTAGAAAGAACAAACACAAGAACCAACTAGAAATTATATTCCACCTCATCTAAGGAAAGTTGATAAGATCCAAGTTCCAAGAAAAGAGAAAAGAAAACTTACAGTTCCACTTGCAACCGTGACGGGGATATTACAGCCTGAGACCTTGAAGCTCAAAGGAATCGTAAAATATAGGAATGTACAATACTTGTAGATTTCGATATTACTTGTAATTGTGTAGACATTGATTTCACTAAGCAACTAAACCTTTTTGTGTACCCCACCAAGGACCTCATAGTTACAATTGATGATGGACAAAAGGTTGAAGGAGTAGGAAGATGTCATAAAATCTTTGTGCAAATACAAAGATTGGAACTACCACCAATTGGGCACTTATACCACCAACCTTGAATTGATGGAATTTAACTTGAAATGACATAATTATAGATTATATGTATTTGAAAGTTCCACTCTCAATGATTTACAACTAATGAAAAAGGGGCAAGATACACAAACATACATACAACAATGAAAGCAAGGAAAGTATTTTACCAAGGAGCATCAAGTTTTCATGTTAAACATCCAAGTCAAAAGACTTTAGAGTATGATTGCACACCCTATAACAGAACCTTGCTAGCACTCAAACTAGGAACCAAGTCAAGCTACTACAACTAGATAAAGATGACGCCACCAAGAAAACATGCTCAATTACAAAGAATCCTATTTAGTATGCTTTGAGGACAAAGGATTCTTTAAGGGAGTGGAAATGTAATAGTTATAATAATATTAATAATAGTAATAATAATATTAATAATAATGAGGTTAATGAAAAGTCAAAGGTCACACACCCCTTGACCTCGTGATAAGTTAATCAATATAACTATATCGCGACGAGGCTTATTGTAACATCATCGATTCATATCAATTATTCATTATTCAATATTCTAATATACAATTGTAGAAATACTTCGTCAATCTCAATAATAAATAGTCCATTAACCCTAACACCCGGATTCAATGTCCCTAGAGTGGGTGCAAGTGTGTCCGAGCACATGTTTTGGGTAATTTTGATGACACATAAATGCTTCTCATAGTGTAGCCACTTAGCCAAAGGACATCTGTTAGCAACATTTAAAAAAATAATTCTTTTACTTTAGAGCAACTTAATCACAGAAAATACTAAAAGGTAGTCCTACCCCATTCTTTCGGAGAGAGATGAGTTGAAAGCCGTGCTTGAAGCTTTCATCCCTAGCTTGGTAGTTCACAAGTTTCCTTGTGGTGTATTTACTATTTAGCATAGAATTTGAACCTTGGGAACAGGTCCAATACTCCACTTATCAATAGAGTAGACCGACCGACATAAAAGTCACATTTCACTGATATAGATTTTGATATTAAATTTGGGGCCTACATTCACATTTTACCCATATGTACATTAAATTCAAACTTTGCGAAACCTAAAGATTGCACATTATGATGTTTGAAATTGTTAGTTTGTTTCTTAAAGATTTACCATTATTTTCAAATGGAATGTTCTGCCTACCCAATTTGTCTTAGTATCAATTAGGATTTTTTTTGGAAAATTCGTGTAGAGTTCTGGACCTATGTCGAGAAGTCATTTACCTGGACTGATTTGCCATCAAAGTTCCCCACAAAGTACGTGCAGTTTCCTGTGAGTGCATCTTCAACCTCTTCACAACATATTTATGTTTTGTTCATATTGTCTTTGCTTCTTCTGGTGGATGATTTTAGAATTTCTAGTTTTTCTTGTTGCTTTCTTGTCTTAATGTTAACAAGTTGACTTTCAGGTTTTTATTGCTGCAGTGCATTCAAACTATGTGGATTGCACTAGATGGCTTGGTAACTTCATCCTATCAAAGGCAAGCACAATAGTTTGTGTTATATTGGGCTTCATTGGACTATTTGTAGTTTATTTTCTTCAACTTGTTCTTTTCCATCTTTGCGTTTTGTTTTTGACATCTTTTATTATTGCTTGTTTGGTTGGATACCTACAATTTACATAGGCTTTGGTCATATCTAAATGAATGGTAGTCGACATAAAAGAGGTGGTACTATAGTGCTACTAGATAGCATCAGATACAAATGCAATTTGCCAAAGTTTCTGATCTGGATTATCACTTGGGACTAGGTTTGGCCGATCTTAGAGTTCCTGTTTCGGGTCAAAAACTGAAATCTGTAATTTTTTGGGTTTTTAGAGTCATATTTTGGGTCCCAAAGTTCTTGAACGGGAAGGGGAACTGTTAGTAATAAGTATACTAGGTTGCTTCATCCATGTTCTCCGTGCATGCTTACCATCAAGAAATTGCGTTGCAGATTGCTTGGAGAGTAGACACACCTTTGTGAGTAGTGATTGCTTGGATTATGAAGGTGTGCACACCTATACACATGGGAGAGATTCTCTCGGATGCGAGTTTCTATATGTTGAAAAAGTATGGTGGGATGTCATTACGGAGGAATATTATTTTGGCTTTGTGGAAGCATATGATTTACAATTTGCAGGTACATTGGAGATTCATAGGGAGATATTTGGTGTTACGAAAACACTTTTCTCTCAAAGAGGGATTCTTAGCTTTTGGGTTGCTCGAAAAGTGTTTTCACATAGCTAAGAGAGCACTTGGTCTCCTAGCCCATTGTTTATGTTTGATTGACATTTGGAGAGATTTGATTGGATGTATGGAATCCTTGGGGTCATTGTAGAGGAGGCACACTTCTGGTGGAAGTAGTTATCTTTTGTGACATTGATGTCTTCTACATGGCATGCATGATGAGGAGGATGGGGCTTTGTCCTAGGTTATGGAGCTATCTTGTTGAGTAGCACTAGGCACTAGGAGGAAGGGTAGAAACCCCCAGGAGCAAGTAACTACCTAGGCACACATGTTGAGGACTACGTGGCACATTAAGGAGGAGCACTTGGCATGAGGACATTTAGCTTGGACAATGCTACACCTTGGAAGAGGATTGCTTTGCTAACACCTAGTTGGAGGGCACGTATCTAAGGGGAGGAGCATTGGGGCCAAGGACATCATGCTTGAGGGCGCATCATCTTGGGGTTTTGATAAGCCCTAATGTGACACTTGTACATCCTTGTTTGGTGGAGTGTCTTATGTGGGCTTGCTCTGTAGACTTAGTCTAGAGTTACTTGTGGACAAAGTCCATGTTTTATGTTGCCCCCCTCATCTATTCTATATAAAGGGAGAGAGTGCCTTTGTATAAAATGTACTCATTATTCTATCTTTGTAATTATCTTGGAGTGGTCTTAGTGCTTGTGTGATGCAGGAGAGGAAGACCTAGGGTTTGTGATGCAAACCCTAGAAGAGACATGAAGATGGATGCTAGCGCTAGGGATAATCATGAGTCTTAGCACTTGTGTGATGCAAGAGAAGGAGACCTAGGGTTTGTGTGATGTAAACCCTAGAGCAAGAACATAGAGCACTAAATGAGTAGAGGAGTCTTGGATCTTGATGTTATGCTTAGCTTGAAGAAAACTTGTAGCTTATGTTGATGTAATCTTGATATTCCATTGTAACATTGTTTATAGGTCTTGATGCTTGTGTGATGCAGGAGAAGAAGACCTAGGGTTTGTGGGATGCAAACCTTTAGATGGATGGGAAACTTGGATGGCTTGCGCTAGGGTTTATCTTGGAGCCTTTGTACTTGTGTGATGCAAGAAGGCCTAGGGTTAAGTAATGCAAACCCTATATTAAGACATGAGTGCTAGGGGAGTGAAGAAAGGAAGGTGCTTGTCTTTGAACTTGTTGATGCAAGGAAGGAAGGTGCTAGGATTTGTCTGTGACAAAACCTAGAGGAAGCTTGAAGTGCAAGGATTGGTGTTGTTGTGTGAGGAGACCTAGGGTAACCCTAGAGAAGACTTGGAGCATGTGACTTGGAGAGCTTGTGCGATGCAATCCTTGAGAATCTCCTAGAAGACTTGTGTGATGCAAGTGGGAGATCAAGGGTGGGCTTGTTGGTGTTGATGGTAACTTGCTATTGAGCCTTTCGAGCAACTAGGAGTAGCTTGGGGTGATGCCTTGCAAGGTTGTGTTTGCTGGTTAGGTTTGCTGATGATGGTGGATACCCTCGCTAGGGTTTGTAGGCAATTGGAGTGTCATAGCTTGTGATGAATAAATAGGACATGTTGTACCAGCTCGTGATGAGCTGATGGTTTGTACTTGTATCTTTGTTATGTTGTAATATGAAGTGTATGTTTTTGTCCAAATATTGTGCATTGCAGAGTTGAAAATCAACCCTCTGTTTCTCATGTTAATGAGTAGTCTCTAGGGTTGTTTGGTATGCTGATTTTTCATGAACACTTGGTAGATTTGTTAAGTGATTTAACAAGCTAAGAAGGAACTAAATGGGCAGAGTTAGGGCTGTACTAAACCCATTGTTATAGAGTAATTTCTAGTTCTGATTTGTGAAGGGGATTGTGCCTCTAGGGATGTGAATCTTCTCCCCTCCTAGTGCATTTTTGGTGTTTGTATTCTTTGGCTGCCTAGTGAATTTGGTTGGAAAGAACTGAAATATATGAATTTGGTTGGACATAACTGAAATATATGCTTGAATTTATATTTCAGATTTAATCATTAGGTGGAAATTTCACAGGAAATAGATTTGGGGGACCTAAGTAAATGAGGTGAAGTTTTTGAATTTGTTTTAAAGTGAAGATTTTCAAAATTTCCACAATTGGTCTGAATTAGATTTTACCCACTAATGTTATAATCAATCTGCAATGGATTTGGCCAATAATACATTTTCCATGCCAAAAGCAAATGTTAGATTTTGTGGTTACTCTGAAAGTGTGTACACCATGTTTGGGGGTGCTTCATAAGATTTAGAGTACTTGGTGTATGATTAGCCCTTGGATGGTCTATGATGAATTTGCACATTGGAGATGGCTTAACTAGTGATTATTGGAACTTAGTTGGGTGCTTGCATGACAATCTTCCTTAGGGCGTTGGAGATCTTTAGATAGCTTGGTGACATTCTACATGTTGGCCACATAGAAGAGTTTGCTTGTTTGGAAAACATGCTACATTGGAGCAGTGTTTGGTGTTCAGGAGGAGGGCATTGAGCCTTGGACAACATGGGGTAGCTTGGATGCTTTCATGGTGGCATGAAATTGACTTGGGGAAGCTTGGGTTGCAATAGTGTTCATATAGGGGGAGTGGACCCAATGGATTACATGGCGTAGGAGGATTGTTAGAGTCATTGGAGGCTTGGAGGAGGGGTGTTGGATACATCTCGTGGAGTGCCCTTTCATTGGAGCTTTGTTTGTGGATGACATCGCCTTGGAACTTGACATGTGTACCCTTGGAGTGCAGTGCTCCACATGTGTGAGTCTACATGTGGCTTTGTAGGTTTCTTGTAAGGGCTAAGGCCTTGTTAGCACAAATTTCCACCCTCCAATTGAGCTGATTAATATGTTATTACCGCAATGAAAACTTGGCTAATTCAAGGATAAAAGCCTCAAATTGTCACGGGCTAGACCCCTCTTCGTTTGGGCCAGTGCTTGCTAGCCTCAGGGGGGAGTCCCTAAGGTGATTTTGCCGCTGTCCTAAGTTTGATTTTCTGTGTTTAATGACAAAAAACAGCTGCTGTTATGTTTTGGACAGCATGTTCAAATTGTCAAAAACAAGGGGAAAATATAGTTTGTTTGCTTGGAGGGATCCGACAGGGTCAACACATGAAATATAGACGAGAAATAGAGAAAAAAACTGCTCAAAAGATCAATATAAACCACAATGAACAATAAGAAAGCGACTACTATAATTGCAAAAATTCACAAAGCTCCATCAAGAAACAAGGTTAGAAACAAACACAAAGTTTCTTTATTGATAGGCTTGCAAGAGGGTTGGTTGCACCACAATTGACAAGTCCACAACCGGTACAATGATCACTTTGATCAACGAAGAGTAACTAGACTAAGAACGAGAGAAGAAGAGTATGCTAGCTGCTGCAATAATCCGACCAATAACCAATGAAGACCATCCAATATATAGGAGAGGAGTGTGAAGAAAAGGAGTTAATGCGTATGAGGGAATACGTGTGAGTGAGAAATGTAGGAATTAATGCGCATGACGGAATAAGTGAGTGAGTAATGTGCATGGGTGAGTTACGAGTGAGACTGTATGCGCATGGGTGTTAAATAATAGCTAAGATGCATGGAGGATAATTTTAGCTTTCCAATGCATGTTAGATTGCTAAATTTGGCCAAGGGATGAGGGAGTTATGAATTAAAGGGAAATTTGCCCTATATTTTAGGGATTTCCTAAAATTTAGGAATTTTGCGTTTAAAAACAATTTAGGGAGAGTTTTTAGAAACTGATTGCATGGAAAGTGAGAATATGGAAAGTGAGAGGAATAGAGAGAAAAATTATCCTTGAGTGGCTAAACTTTTCCCAGGAAACGCCACCTCATTAGCTTAATTAATTTCTCATTAAATGTATAATACTTGGAAAATGCGCACTTGGTCAATTGATGCCACGTATCTGCCACATCACCCTAAAACTCTGCCACATGTCGGAATATGAGCTTGCCACTTGTCACTGTTGGAGATGACAATCACTGCTAAAAATATAAATTTCCAAAAATAGCCATCCGGTCCTAAAAAATTGAAACTTGTTGAAATTGACCCAAACTCTTCAAAAATGCTCGGAATGACTAGGAGACCACTACCATGTGTCAATAGTTTAAAAATAGACACTGCTAAAAATAGAATGTGCTCGTATGTCAATGATATCATACTCATCAGATTCAGTTTTCTGAGAGGATTCCAATTCTGCAATCAGAATTGACATGCGAGCCCTGGTGCTCAACCTGCTAAAAATAGAAATATGTGTCTCAAGGATCCATAATATGTGCTCAGAATTTGAATCTGGGCCTGGAGCTCAAACTGATAAAAATAGAAAGTTCTTGCATGTCACCCGAAAAAGTGCTATCGGGCCTAGAATCATGCAAGGACCATCCCTCTATTCTCATAACTGCTCCAAACTGTCAGGAGACCCACTCAAACCGTGTCTCTTTGTCTCCTATAAAGGAGCAACACCTGCTGTCTGTAGACTTCTTTCTCAAATGCATGGGAAACCAAGTTAGCTCTAACTTTGAACCAAAACAACCATGTACCGATCATATACCTGTGTCTGATGGGAACCAACCTCCATTAACCACAAGTGCTAAACTTTGGGAGAATCTTAGAATGCCAACCAAAATAGTGCATGTTGGCTCTTAACCCCCAAGATTTTCAGGGGTGAAAATCTAGGGGTTAACATGCCCACGTACGTATTGTTGGCCTCCCTTACCTCTCATATATATAGAGGAAGCAGAGAGTCCTTTCATTATTTTGATCATTGTTCATTATCTTGTGTCAGAGATGTGACTAAGAGGAGTGCATTAGTCTTCCTCTCTCTAGTTCATCTTCATTTTTACTTTATCACTCGTCTTGGAGTCTTGGAGCTTCATGGAGGATCTTGAATACTAGGGTTAGGGTTTCATTCCTTCGAGACTTGGAGATTAAAGTTTTGAGATGAAACCCTAGGTTGTACTTGTTGAGGACAAGAATAGGAGATGCGTTGCCTTGGAGGACATGCTTGTGTGATGCTTACTTGTTGGAGCTCTTTGGTGTGAGCTAGGGTTTTTATTGTTTTCCCGAGCTAGGGTTTAGGAGAGCTAGAGGATTGTACGAGCCTTGGAATAAGGCTATGGTATGTACATGAACCTCATCTTTATGCTAATATATGAAGTTTCCAACTATCCAAAAGTGTCTCTATTACAGATTTGGTTTTCAGCCATCTATTTCTTCATGGTTTTTCCAATTTCCAGCACTTGTATGTCTTGTTGATTTGACATAAGTTAAGGCTGAAATTGTTAAGTGATTTAACATTAATATGGAAGAAGATAGGGCAGATTTGCTGCTGTATTTACAACAGTCTTAATTTGAATTTCAGATCTGGTTTATGCATAATAAGATTGCCCTAGAGGGATGAAACTTGTTGGCACACTTTGGTATCTTTTCTCTTGAATTGCCTAGTGGATTGGGATTGTTAAGAGGTGAAATATTGTCTGTTGTTACTGCTGTTTTAATTATATTTTATAACATCCCTAAGGTTGAAAATTCATAGGGTTAAGATCTGTGAAACCTCTAGGAAAGAGGTGAAATTTCTGTTTTGCATTAAACGTCGGAGAACGTAGAAATTTCTATGGCAAGCACATTGAAGTGCACTTACATTACTTGAGACAACTATGAGAAGGAGAGCAGATGAAGCTTCATCTCTATAAGACCAAAAGTAGATATTTGATATTGTTACAAAACCATGGAGCACAATAAATTTCCAAAAATCTAGAACAATGTCGGGATGGAGGAAGAATGATTTCTCATTAAAGGGAAATGGTGAAAATAATGAAAAATTAGTGTGGAACTTTGTGCTAGACCTTTGCACTAGCATATGGATTTGACATTGATATGTACAAACATGGTGATTCATGACACAACAACTAACTAACAAGATATGGCATGTGAGGAATAAAATCCAAGTCAAGATATGGCATGTGAGGAATAAAATCCAAGTCAAACTTGATCATCAAGTTGAGATCAATAGATTGAGCATAATCACCAAAAGATGAAATTGGTCATCCTTACCAAACCTTATGTTGACAAATTAGTTAGAACAATGAACACCAAGTCAATTGACTTGTTGGGTGATCAAACTAAATAGATAAATATAAAGGTGTAAGCCTATGTCAATGTAAGACAATTGGATATTATTGGACCGTCTTAGCAAAAATTGTTTGCATAGAGCAAAATTTTTGTTGTTTTCCATCTATTGAGATAGTGTTATGATTTAAGTTATCCAAAACTGTTGATGTTTTGTAGCTTCGAGCATGTATTCTCACATTTCCCTAGGTGTCGGGCATGTGAGAATCTTCGTTGACACCCACATTGCATGTTCATTTTATGAAAACCCTTTTGGATTGGCGTTGGGGCTTGGAATTGACGTTGGGGGCTTGTGTTGGGGCTTCACGCCCACGTGTTGGGGTTTCACACCCACAAGTGTCGTTAAACAATTATAATTTAATGTTGAGTTTAGAAAGAGTTCCTAAACTCACTCATTAGACTCCTATAAAAGGAGAGGCAATGTGAAGGATAATTCATTGTGACATTATGGAGTTAGCATAAGTGAGTGGGCACTTGTGCTAAGGAGTTTGGTGTGAAAATTTCAGCAAGGAAATTCTGCACGTTGGAAAATTTGGCCTAGGGTTTTTGGACTTTCTGTTTTTTTGTTTTTTAGCCAAGAGAGAGGCCACATGTGTGAGAGGACAACCACACGTGTGAGGAGAAGGTAGGCCACATGTGTGAGAGTAAGGTACAGGTCGCATGTGTGAGAGGAGGAATCAGGCAACACGTGTGGGAGAAACAGATTCGTACAATTGCACGTGTGACAGATCTGTACAGTCACACGTGTGACAGATCCATAAAGGCCGCACGTGCGAGTTTTCTGGGCAGGTAGCAAATTGTATAGGCTGCAGCAGACCGTACAATTGACGTCAGTAGGCCGTACGAATGTCGTCAGCAGGCCATACGGTTGACATCAACAGACCGTACAACAGGTTTGCAACATATTTGTACTTTTGTTGACAGGACTGGTTTCTGTACTTAGATTTGTTGAGAGGGCTGGTTTTGCCCTTCGAAATTCTAAATCTGAAAAGTTTACAGAGCAAAAATTTGTGTCTCTTGTGCATGGATGGTTTCTCTTTGATCTTTATGTTTTCACTGTAATTTTCTGTCATAATTTTGGTGTAAAATTGTTCATTGATAACGGCTCTAGGGTTTATTGTTTGAAGTCACTTGGAAGTAATTTTCAGATCTGAAATTAGATGCTTAAAAACTAACATGGTATCAGAGCTGAGGCTTTGAAGAGAGAGAAGGATCATCTCTTAAGACAAAGGTTGGTGCAGATTTTTGTTTTGTTCTGGGCAGGTCACAATGGTGAGTGTTTTCACAGGATTTGTAGTTGTGCAAAGCCCAACACAAGATCACCAATTCTTGCATAACTATAGGAAATCCTACCATTGTCACCTTAGGTAGAAATCATCTCGTTTTAGTGATGGAGGAGGTCCACCACAAGGGAGGCTTCCTTGGTGACCTCAAGGGATCAAAGTAGCAAGTTTGTTAGCCAAGCCTACCGTCCCCTCTCTCGATCACCTAAGTCAAAGGTCTAGGTCAAGGAGAAATAAGAGGTAAGAAGATATTTGAGTACCTGGCCAGAACAAGAACACTTATAGCATGTATATGATGATTTCTAAGTACAAGTATGCAAGTAATACCTCTTAAAGACACTAGACAGTGAAAGATGCTATGGCTGTTGTAAAATTGCAGCAGTAAACAACGATACAACAACAATACATAAATTGTAACAACAACAAAAATTATACTTTAGAATTGCAACAATTTACCGTGAAAACTTAGCATTTATTCAATAAAACATTGTCCAATCATTAGACGCAATTTCTAGGTATGTTAAGCGACTATTAGAGCAATGTATACAACAAATTAGTGTATGTTAGTATGGCTGTAGCAAACTTTTGCAACAACAAGTGTATTAGTGAATTGGCTTAAGTTAGAGTTAGTAAAGTTAGTAGGAAGCTTGTGAGAATGGAAATTGAGAGTTTGTTGATCACATTCACCACAAGAGCATTCAAATGATTAGTGCCTTAGGGTGATGGAGTCTTTTACAACACCAATACAATATGTTTGGAGATGATAGTGGCAAGATCTAAGAGGTACGGTTTGAAATCTAAGGTGCTAGCACATTAGGGCCTTAGATTTCAAGCCTTAAAGAGAAGGATTGCTAGAGTGCAAGCACTTTTGGGCTCTAGCAACCTTTTCTCCCTTCTTAAGTTCTTGAATTAAGTTACAATCAAGAGTCTAGAATCGAACTCCTAAAGTGGTAGGGCTTTAGGAGATTAACCCTAGGTAGGATTTCCTTCACAAATCATGGATGAAATTAACCTTGTGAGAGGAGGAAGCACCTATGCTCCTCTCTTAGGGTTTTACCAAGCAAAATCTTCAATATGTACAAGTAAAATTTTCTATAAACATTCAATAACATGAAATGAAATTGCAGAAATTTACTTACTTCACCAAGATATGACAAGAATAAACCCTAATTGCAGAAATTCCATCCAAAAATCAGCAAAATACATCCACAATTGATCCTCCAAGCAAGTAGCATGAGTGTAGAAGAGAGAGATAGCCCTATAGGGTGAAAATTTCAGACTTAGTGCTCTCACAATGGAGAGGAATGTGATGATAAAAGAGTCTTGGCTAGCCATATTTATATGGGAAATCCTAGCCACCAAAAGACTAATGAAAAGTCATGTCTTTACACAAGAGGGTCGACTTCTTTAATTTGCCCTTTCAATTTAAAAAAATTGAATGTTACATAAAATAAAACCTTAAAGAGGGTGACATCATGCCCTAGTAGGGTGATGCTAGGCTCATGAGAGAGACGTCAAGGCTAGAAAGGTTGAATGTTGGGACTCCAAAGGCCCTATGTCCCTCTCTCAAGTGCCGGGCTCCGTGCCACATGCCTCCTCCATCAATTCATCAAGCAACCCATCAAAACCCTAGCCCCTATGTGACATCATGGGCTAGGAAGGTGACGTCTAGGCCTCCAAAGGCCAACTTTCAAGTGGAGAAGGGTGGAATCTCATCCTCTAGCCATGCCAAGATGCCTCCAAAGACAACGTCCTCCATCATCAAGGTGCAACGCTCATCATCAAATGGTGTCCCAGACATGGGGTCTTGCATCCATCCTATGTGCAAGGTCCTGCAACGATAGACAAGTACACCCTCCAAGGTGTTGATGATTGCAACGTCGTGTGACATTCTCTAGGATACGTTCTCCTCTGTGACTAAGTTGAGTCRACCTGTGAGAGAGCCCAGTGTTGGGTATGCCCATGTGATGGGGTGCATCGTTCTCCTCTGTGTGAGAGTTGAGTCATCCCCCAGTGTTGGGTGTGCCCATGTGATGGGTGTATCGTTCTCCTTTGTGTGAGAGTTGAGTCGATGTGGTCTCTTGCCTTTGTACTTTCGTGGACTCAGTTGAGTCAGGCTTGAGATGGTACTCCAGATGATTCTTTCGTGGACTCAGTTGAGATAGAGATCTGTTGAGTATGACGTCCCCGTGGTTGAGCACAGGTGGACGTGTCCCTAGTGGCTAAGCACTAATGGACGTGTGGATCCCTTGCTATATTGTCTAAGTGTAAGATTTACTTGTAACCCTAATTGTGATGTAAAGGGTACAAGTCGGCCCCACCATATGCGAAAGATAATTAAGGTTTATTATAATAATTAATTATATTTCTGAGTTATTGAGGTCGGCCCTGTTATGCCAATAGACACACCTATTGCTGTGTCTGGTCTAGTATAAATAAAGGTGATTTCCCCATTGAGGAAACACACTTGTCACTTGTCATTTGGAAATTTCAGACCTACATTTAAGGCTGAAGTGCGCACCTCTCTTGGGTTCTAGTTTCAAGGTTGTAGAGCACCCTCTTGTGTTCATTAGGGTTTTATGGTTGGGGGATCTTCTCTTGAGAATATGACAAAGGATTGCTGGGTTTTCTTCTCTTCTGTAGAAGAGTTTCCCATGATATTTCTTGTGTTCTTGTGCATGGTAATTCTTCTTGTGATCTTGGTTATTGCAACACTTGTGTATGGTGTAGCTGCATTTGTTTATGGTTCAAGTACATGCTAAATGAAATAAACCTCATGCTTGAGCCTCGCATAGTAAAAATTCAACATGGTGTCAGAGCATAGGTCTTGAAAGAAGCCATTGCACAAGCCTTCAAGCAAGCCGTCCTCTTTTCTGCAATCCGTACGACCCTCCTAGGGTTTTTGAGAAAAAGTATGACCCTCCTTCTTTTGCCAGTTTCAGCACATTATACTTGAGCGTTGGGGCTAATAATTGCATAGGAGTGTACGACCTCCTTCAACGCACCTCCAACAACCTTCAGATTGCAATTCCGATAATTTTGGATTTTTGGCCATAGGGTTTCCAGGGTTCCGCAATTTTTCTACAGAATTTCGTTTTTAGGGTTTTTGCAGCTCATCGAAGGAGTTTTTCAACTCACCAATGTTCTTTTGACTTTAAAGGCTTATTGTTGGCAGTCATAAGCCCAACGAAACCTAAGATTGCTAGCCTAGCCTAGCCGTTAGGTTTCCTAGCCTAGTTGTTAAGGGTTTGTGGAAGAATCTGCAAACCGTGAGGAACAAAACCTTGGTGGAAGATAGGCTTGATGGATCAAGCAACTTCAGTTCCTGGAAGTCAAGACTTCAGATCACCCTGGAAGAGGATGACTTATTGAGTGTGATACAAAAGGCTTTACCAGAGACAATTATTGATGAAGAGAAGGAAGAATGGAAGGAAGATGACGTCAAGGCAAGGAAGATAATCATCTACTCAGTGAGAGATCATCTTCTATCTCGTATTGCCAACCTAAAGACAACTTGTGAGATGTATGAAGCATTGAAGAATATGTTTGAGAGTAACAACACCCTCAGAGCTCTTACATTGAAGGGTCAGCTTCAAAATATCAAGATGACAAAAGATGACACTGTTGCTACCTTCTTCATGAAGATTTCAGAGATCAAAGACCAGCTAGGTGCCATTGGAGAAATCATATCAGAGAGAGAACTTGTCTTGACCACTCTCAATGCTCTTCCAAGACATTGGGAACCATTTCTTCAAAGTATCAGTGTTAGAGCAGAACTACCTACTTTTGATCGTCTATGGACAAACTGTACCTAGGAAGAAATCAAACTTATAGCTAGAGGAGTGCAAGACTCCCCTCATGATGACAATCATGCTCTTGCCTTTCATACAAAGAAAGGAGGAAGAAATAGAAGAAACTTCAGTCAAGCATTCAAAGACGAGAAGACTTCATCAGCTTCAGGGTATGATCATAGAAAAGACAAATCAAAGATCCAGTGTTTCAGATGTGACAAGTATGGACACTTTGTGAGAAATTGTCCTACCAGGAAGAGAGGAAGACAACACGCCTCCACTGTTGACATTGATCCAGACCCACCTCAGAAAGATGAAGACATGAAAGATGAGGCTTTCTTCTTCTGAGTTTTCTCAGGAGGACCAAAAGCAAGATTGAGCATGACTGTAGACTAAGGTGAGTATTGTACCACATTCCTTGTTTGATTTCATTATTACCCTATAGTTGCTTGCATTTTGATAATGAAGGGTATTATCCCTGGTATGGGATCCCTCATGACTTGGACCTTTATCCCTGGTACGAGAGTCTAAATTTTCTTGGTTGGTTATTATCCTAGTACAAGAGGCCATTTTGGTTGTTATCCCTACGGGAGGCCATCTTGGTTATTATTCTAGTATGGGAGGCCAGCAAAATACTGTAGAGATAGTAGAGGACCTGAGAAGACATGGGATGTCTCCAGGTTAGCAACACAGGAAAAGGAAGATGTCTATACTTCAGACTTCAGAGGGAGTCACTTGACTCAGAGAGAGTCAAACTATTTGAGAAGAAGGAAGAAACAATACCTACTCCCCCTTCAATAGTTTAGAGGGAGATAACTATTGATCCAGTTGATCCAGTAGCTCCAGTTGATGTTCCCAGAGACATTGCAGTAGGCCATAAAATGCCTCCCTGGGCTCGACAAACTTTGCAAGAGGTAGAGAGACATGCAGCTCCTCGAGGCACATTCTGAGAGAGTAGGAGACTAAAGAGATTTCCGAGCTATGTTTCAACCATGAGCCACATCATTGATACCGAGCCTTCTTCTCATGGAGAAGCAACATGTCAGTAGGTATGGCAAGATGCCGTGACAGAAGAGTATCAGTGCATCATGAAGAATGATGTGTGGGATATTGTTCCGAGACCAGAAGGGAAGTCTGTAGTGACTTCCAAGTGGATCTATAAGATCAAGCATGCAACTGATGGAAGTGTCGAGAAGTAAAAAGCGAGATTTGTAGCCAGAGGATTCTCACAGGTGGAGGGAATTGATTATGATGAGACATTTTCTCCTGTGGCCCGATACACTTCCATCCGTACTATCATTGCACTAGCTGCATCTATGGGTTGGAAACTACATCAGATGGATGTAAAGACAACCTTTCTCAATGGTGAGATTGAGGAAGAAGTTTACATCGAGCAACCAGAGGGATTCGTGATACATGATGAGAAATCTCATGTGTGCAGGTTGAAGAAAGCCCTGTATGGACTAAAGCAGGCACCTTGTGCTTGGAATGAGAAGATGGATGGATTCATGATGAGTTTGGGCTTCAACAAGAGTGTTGTTGCTGATCCAAACCTATATTATCATATTGTTGGTGACGAGTGCCTAATCTTGGTCCTGTACGTTGATGACTTATTCCTCACCGGTTCAGAAAGACTTATTGCTGAATGCAAGAGAGCATTGACTTCTGAATTCAAGATGAAGGATCTGGGTATGATGCACTACTTCTTGGGACTAGAAGTATGGCAGAGGACTGATGAGATTTTCTCGAGTCAAGGAAAATATACAGTGGAAATATTGAAGAAATTCAATATGACAGAATGCAAATCCATGCCTACACTGATGGTGATGGATCTGAAGAAAATGAACGAGGCTTCTACTGATTCAGGCGAGATTGATCCACATCTTTACAGACAGCTGATTCGATCATTGATGTATCTGGTCAACACCAGACCTGATATATGCTATGCAGTAAATGTACTCAGTCAGTTCATTAGTCAACTGAGACAAACTCACTGGATAGCAACGAAGCATGTATTGAGATATATACGAGGCACAGTTGGATATGGCCTGAGATATGCCTCCGGTGTAGACATGTGTTTACAGGGATATGCTGATGCAGATTGGGCAGGGAGCGCAGTGGACCGGAAGAGCACATCTGGTTGTTGATTCACCTTGGGGTTTGCCATGGTTTCCTGGTGCAGCAGGAAACAGAGCTCTGTGGCTTTGAGTATTGTAGAAGCAGAGTATATAGCGTTGGGTGTGGTTGTCCGCGAAGTAGTGTGGCTTCGCAAGCTCCTTGCATATTTATTTGATCATGAGATGGATTCTACCATTATTCATTGTGATAACCGGAGCCGTGTGAAGCTCTCAGAGAATCCTGTGTTTCACGATAAATCGAAACACATTGAGATTGAGTACCATTATATCAGAGATATGGTGCAGAGAAAAGCAGTACATGTGCAGTACCTTTCTACACATGAGCAGATTGCATATGTCTTCACCAAACCGCTTGCCAGGACGAAGTTCGAGTACTTCCGTGAGAGACTTGGCCTGGTGGAGAATGCCTTTCTAGCTGAGAGGGAGTGTTGATGATTGCAGCGTCGTGTGACATTCTCCAGGATACGTTCTCCTCTGTGGCTAAGTTGAGTCGACCCGTGAGAGAGCCCAGTGTTGGGTATGCCCATGTGATGGGGTGCATTGTTCTCCTCTGTGTGAGAGTTGAGTCATCCTCCAATGTTGGGTGTGCCCATGTGATGGGTGTATCGTTCTCCTCTGTGTGAGAGTTGAGTTGATGTGGTCTCTTGCCTTTGTACTCCCGTGAACTCAGTTGAGTCAGGCTTGAGATGGTACTCCAGATGATTCTCCTGTGGACTCAGTTGAGATAGAGATCTGTTGAGTATGACATCCCTGTGGCTGAGCACAGGTGGACGTGTCCCTAGTGGTCGAGCACTAGTGGACGTGTGGATCCCTTGCTATATTGTCTAAGTGTAAGATTTACTTGTAACCCTAATTGTGATGTAAAGGGTACAAGTCGGCCCTACCATATGTGAAAGATAATTAAGGTTTATTGTAATAATTAATTATATTTCTGAGTTATTGAGGTCGAACCTGTTGTGCCAATAGACACACCTATTGCTGTGTCTGGTCTAGTATAAATAAAGGTGATTTCCCCATTGAGGAAACACACTTGTCACTTGTCATTTGGAAATTTCAGACCTACATTTAAGGTTGAAGTGCGCACCTCTCTTGGGCGCTAGTTTCAAGGTTGTAGAGCACCCTCTTGTGTGCATTAGGGTTTTATGGTTGGGGAATCTTCTCTTGAGAATATAGCAAAGGATTGTTGGGTTTTCTTCCCTTGTGTAGAAGGGTTTCCCAGGATATTTCTTGTATTCTTGTGCATAGTAATTCTTCTTGTGATCTTGGTTATTGCAGCACTTGTGTATGGTGTAGCTGCATTTGTTTATGGTTCAAGTACATGATAAATGAAATAAACCTCATGCTTGAGCCTAACATAGTAAAAATTCAACACAATGGTCCACAAGTCATATGAATCATGCCAAGTAAGCCACATCTAATAAGAGAACCACCCAAACATGCACATCAAACCCCCCTTTTCAAACTAACAAGTGCTCAAAGACCTTATAAAATTTGCCTAATTTAGGTGTGGGAGGGGTGTCAAGCTGCCCTATTGGGTTAACCAATCCCCAAGTCAAGGGTGTCTCCAAAGGTGAACCTATCCAAGTCATGTAGTGAGTGTGAGGTGGATTTGGGGAAAGAGTTTCAGGCATGGGGTTCTTGACATACAAGGGTTCGTATTGTCTCATTTATGGGTGCCTTTGTAAAGGGTCTGCTGCCCTTCGTCCGCAATGCAACATTTTTCCAAGCCCTTTGATTGCCATTAATTGATTAAGGTCCAAAACATTGAGTACTATTTGCAATGGAAAGTAAAGAGTACCGCAATGCCACTTGAAGCTAGAAACATACATAGTGCCATATGCAATGGAAAGTAAGGGACACCGCAAAATGCATTTCCTCAACAAGTGGGACATTTATTAATTATGTGATTTCTTTTGTAGGTCCATTTTTTTGTTGAAGTGTTTTATTGTTCCCAGGATCTGAGGCCGAGCATCTTTTATCTTTTGCCAGCTACAACACCTCTGGGCCTTTAGCCCCTTATTTCCATGAAATGAGGTACAATCCATTCTCGGGTCAATGGACCCGGAAACCTAAAAGATGAGGAAATGAAGGGGAAGAAACATAGAAGGTGGTAAGTATGGACGAGAATGGTACGATGACCCTTCAAGGAACTACCAAGTAGCAACCCTTATCCGGAGGGTGACCAACTTGCTAGGTCACAATGACAATCACCAAGGTGAAATTAGGCAAAAGGTATAATTTCCAAGCAAATGTTCTATAATCAAGAAAGGATTCTTTTGCAACATGCTCAAATGTTTCAAATATTAAAGTGACACCAAATTTGTTACCTCATGAAGTAAGACCTGCTGTCCTCTCGGACCAAGCGATGTAGTGGATGATGCTCGATTGCTAGTGATGAGTGGTGATCGACATGAATAGGAGGGACCTTGTGGGCTCTGCTACTCAATCTGAATCTCGACACTCCATGTCTGCTACCTGTGGGCCTTGAGACATGATCTCTTTAGTTACCCCTAGACTGAGGGGGTGACATTTGGCTCCTACATGGGGACATGTGCTCACCGTATTGCGCATGAGAACCTCAACATCTCTTGGTATGACCTGTGCCTACACACACTGAAACAAGACACATTGGGATTTCGAAAGGTGGCACACTCACCCCTTATTCATATGAGAAATATGCTAAATATAAAAATGTAGAGAAAAACTTGAAAATAAATTTTTTTGACATTTTATTCTAACATATCAATATGAGCATGCAAAACATAACAATGTAACATAGCAATATGAAATGATGCAAGAAAAGAATATGTAGATCATAAGCATGTATGCAAATCCAAGCAAGATGCAACTACACTACCATCATATGCATGATGCAACATATATACAATGCAATGCAAGATGCAAATTCCTACCCTAACCTACCTACTCTAACCTATGTTAGTAGAAATGTTAGGTATAATCATATAACTAGTAAAACCATTCTAGCATAGTACCAAACCATCTACCTCTGTGCTTCATCATAAACTAACATAAAGATAAATCAAGAACAAAAAGAACATGAGTTAGAACATGCGTTGTATCATAACTAATCGTAAAGTATAACTCATGGAGGCAGGAGGGGGGGTCCAAACTATGCCAAGTCACATTCCTGCGAGAATGCCCAATCCATCTCCGAATGGGGTTGTGACAAGATAGAGACTCGTAAGGCTGGCTCAAAGGGTTAGAAGGTCGACTACCTTGGCTCTTATCACTCCTCGAAGCTGAGAAGGGATGAACAAAACTCTGGAGGGTGACAGATAATTACTCAGGGGAGGGCTGAAAGATTGAGGTGTCGAATTTCTTCTTAAAGCATCCAACCTACCCTTGAATTCTAAGAAAAAATTCCACATCGGAGACAACTTGGGATGAAGAACATGCTTTCCAACTGTATCGTCAATGGCATAGTGAAATGAAGGAAAAGAGGAAGGATGTAAAATCTCATCACAAAAATCCTGCTCCTGGCATATCGTGTCCTCAGCCTCATCAAAATTGGAGCACGGTGGTGGTTGAAAATTTTCTTCGTAGAGTAAATCCAAGTGCTCAAAAGGATATGTATCAAACCCCCTAGGGCATGACTGGAAAGCATCACGAGGATGTTGCAAAAGGTCATCCCTAGGTGGTTGGAACAAATTTGTAATCATGTCATCTCCTTGCTACCAAACATCAGAGTCAATGGCAATCACATATGGCTGTTGTAAAGGCAACAATTGAGAATGACCTTCAATATCGTAAATGGAATGTTCATCATGACCAATCACATCCCATTTACGTTTCCCAACATGTATAAACTCATCAGTATTATCAATCACGTCATCATCCTTATTATAAGATGAAGGGTCTAATGCATCCAAGGATTCCTTTAACACTCCTTCACTTTCCGAATCATGGAATATAGCATCATCAAAGTCTTGGAAAGGCAAATGACTTACCGCATTCTCTTTTTCTTGTGCAGGAGGAATGGTAACTTTGATGATTTCATCAAATGGAGGAGAAAACACCAACACTTTGTCTTCATGAGGAGCTTCTTCGTCTTCGGCATGTTTACAAGGCAACTCATGTTCTTCTCGGTAATATTCCTCATGATTCACCTCTTTAGGCTCTCGTTCTTCAATCAAGTCTTTGTTATCTTTGATAGAATCATGATGTAGTTCTTGCTCCTCTTCAATGGGTTGTTAAGCTTCTTCGTAAATCTCTTCCTTGGGTTCTTGGTCTTGAGCATGCTGCACTTCCCTGAGATCTTCTACAATCTCAATGGTGAACCCTTTGTCCTCAAGGACTATTGTGAGATTTCAAAGGACATGTTCATATGTCTGGCATTGTCGTTTCGAAAACTCAAGAAACCTACTGATGAGATCTGTGAAAGAGGATATACCCTTTGGTTTGCAACAACTCTTGATCCATTCTTGTATAAATGATGGCAAGGAAAGTATAAACAATTTTACTAGCACATCCTCATCTCCAACCTCTATCTCACGTATATACTTCAGGAACTCTACAATGTGAGTAACATGCAGGCCTCTGAATCTTGGAGAGTTCTTCAACCATTTTATGTCAAAATAATGTGTGTATCCCCAAAAACTTTCAAAATAAATAGAAGGATACATTTGCTCCCAGGGTGCCATGATTCCATTTCTTGAAAATATCACAAAGTTGAGAGTAGGATGGCACCTTGGAAAATGTTAGTGGAGTCACTAGATGATCCCTTTAGGGTCATCAAAGGAAGGTGAGGGAACTACCCTCAAGGGAGTCGCCGGGTAAGCTTTGAGAGATAAAGGGATTTGGGAGAAAGCTTACCAAAGGTATATTGTTGAGGAGAATGACTCAATCCAACCCGACAACGACGCCAAAATGTTATTGCAAGATTTGTAGTTGTGCAAATCCCAACACAAGATCACCAAATATTGCTTAACTATAGGAAATCCTACCATTGTCATTGTTATCCCCTATCCCAGGGATAACTAAGGAGATTATGTCTCGAGGCCCACAGGTCCTAGATATGGAGTGCCGAGAGCCGGATGACTTGAGCAAGGCCCCGAAGGGCCCATGTTTTCTTCAGTGCAACCCATCTATCAACAACAACAACATCCATCCCACCAACCTGGTCCTGAAGTGACAGTAAGTCTTGCTCCACGAGGTAATGAGTCCGGGTATCATGGTATGTGTCACTATGATTTTTGAAGCACTTGAATATGTTGCACTAAATTCCCCGTCATTTCATAACGTCTGCTTGGAAATTATGCTCTTTAACTTGTTCATACTTGGGAAGGTGACATAATGCCCTATCAAGCTGATTCCCCTTTAGGAAGAGTTGCCACTGGGTGGGTCTATAAAAGGTCATTGTCCGTTCCCTCCATACTTACCACTTTCCATCATTACTCCTTTCATCTCCCCCCACCTTGGTTCAGGCATTGGGTTTTCCACGCTAGGAAGGGTTGTACCTTGCCTTGTGGGAAGAAGGGGCTAAAGGCCCAGAGGGTAAAAGTAGTTGGCAAGAGTTAAAAGCCAAAGATGAAACCTTTGAGATGCTTTGCCCCAGGGATTCCCGAGAAAGCAATAAAAGGCTTCTTAGTAAGAAAAGGGGACCCATAAGATAATCAAACTCAAGGTACTAGTTAGTGGATGGGAGGTCTCGTCATGAGCTGACCTATTAGGTCCATGGGCATGTAGAGGTATGACACTACCATCTATCTGGTCACCTAGCTAGGGTAGTGGCTCTTGGTGGCATAGCCAAGAGAAAGGGGGTCTCATCACGAGCCAACCTTCTCATTTTCGTGAAACG
>JZKD02S0454012.1:279982-298817 GCA_000966675.3 Picea glauca
TCTGTAATATCTCTTAATTTTCAATCCTCAGAGAACTTAAAAGATGCATCCATCAAGGAATGACATTCGGAATTAAATTGTTTCAGTGTTGTTAATGCAGTGAACAGTGGTTAAACAAGTCTTAGCATTTACTGCCCATTAAGTATGTTTGAAAGCATATTCTAGGATTTGTTACTTGGGTGCACCTTCATTTTTCATAAAGCATTCAAACCATCCAGAGATGTATCACTTGCAATGTGAGATTTAAGCATTCATTCCAACCTCAATCCAATCAATTTAAGGCAGGGAGCATTTTTGGGAGTGTTTTTTGAAGCAGGGAGCGTTTTTGGGAGCGTTTTTTGAGGCAGGGAGCGTTTTTTTTCCATAGGGAGCGCGCTCCCGAAAAACTCTCCCGGAAGGGAGCGTGCTTCGGGAGCGGGAGCGAGGGGGGGGAGGGCGCTCCCCCGCAGCCTAGGAATGACCTGTAAATAGTTCTAGTCGATCAGAATATATTGGATCCTGTAATGGGCATATATATATCAAAATAAGTAAATAAAAATAATGATAATAAATAATGACAATAAAATGAAGTGACACATCCTTAAAAGACATGACATGATCAAGGGACATGACCTATCAACCATTGTGACTAGTCAATGCTGCAAGTACTTCATCACATGGCGTTATATCATATCATTTATTCAATCATTTATATATTGATTTGTCCTTTATGGATTTTGATGTATTGTCTTTCTTATGTTGGATATTTCTTAGCAAATGAACTTTGTTTATTTCATTGGTATCAGAGATACATTCTGATCTGGCTTTTGGCCACACCCAATTTTTTTCAGAATTTTTCTGATCCCTGAGTCCGTGACCACAATCTGGCTTTTGCCACCCACCATTTTCTCAGCGTTTCTCTGATCCCTAGGTCTTTGACCAAAAGAAACAGCCCTTGGCCATTTAAAGAGGAAAAAAAAACAGATGCAAATTCAAAGAAGAATCTTTTTGTTGCAAAATTGAAGAACAGAACCAGAAATCAAGTTTCAATTCCGTTGAAACAGAGGAGATCCGTCGGTTAAGGATTCATCTACAGTGGTATATGATACAACATTGACCGTACACCCCAACAACATTACCACTCTATTTGAGTCACAAGGCCTGTATTAATTACCCCATGCGTCTTAATCCTCCAATTGGCGAAGTGCTATAGCCACCTGTAGATAGAGCCGCCATTTGATACGCTTTAAGATAATTCAAAGGGGATATATTGACGGGTTGCAAAATTTGTATATGAAGAGGAGCTGACACATATCAGGTTGAATCAAAGTTAGTTCAAACTTCATACTGCTACTCGCTAGCAATCCGTCTGCAAGTCTCACATAATTTCCACACTGCCGAACAAATCGAGGAACAACAATACAGTCAACACATTATCTTCCATTTTGCTATAGTCGTCTGGTACCTACAGATCATGGAAATTTCGAATTGGCTGTCAGAAGAATCTGAAAATATATCAGAAATATTAATTGCAAAAAAAAATAAATTCAATAGTCAAAGGGTGGCGTGCTGTAAAGTCCCACCTTTCTAATAGAATTGTGTTGGTTGACCCAAAAACATTTGAAGAATCATTAAAAATCTGGGAAACCTATAGTCAAAAACTAACCCGCGGAGGCATTTAATAGATGGACACAATATAAAATAGAATGACAAGAATTAAAATCCTAGACGACAGAAATATAAAAGAGTGACCATCATTAAAATCCCGAAGTCATGAATGTTATAGTGAAGTGTTGAAAGAAACAGTATTAAAAGGCTACCAATGTCAAGGTTTTCACTAAAGGAGTATTTAAAGTTGATAAAAATTTAATTGTCAGAGGAAAAAAAGAAGAAATAAGATAATTTTATTAATGTCCAACAAATGACCACAAAAGTAGGTCAATGGGACTAAATGGATTTTAATAACAAGAAGGAAGGTTTCCTTATAAAGGTGTTTTCACCGCATGCTTCAGATTATTAACATTCAAGGAGAGTATTCAAGAAAAAGAGCTTAACATTCATATTTGTTTGAACTACAAGGAAAATTACATCAATGACTTGGAAAATCAATTATTAATTCTAGAGCCAAGTATAATCACTGTTTTCAATGGACAATATGAAATTAGGGACTTGCAAGTAACAATTGATGATTATAAATACATATCCCAATTCAATGTTACAACTATGTATAAAAAAGAGGTTGACATAATTCATGGTTCAGCCTAGTTGGAAACATTAGGTACCTTCATATTAGACATGGAGAAAAAAGTTTGACATTCTCCTATAAGAAGAAAAAAATAACATTGCAGGACATTACAATGAAGTCAAATTCATAAGCTTCATCATCAGAAGACCTTAAAGATATCTTGATGGTGATCCTCTAGGATAACAAAAGTCAATACAAAAGATGCAAAATTCTTTTGACAAGGTTGCCACTGATAAAGACGAAGAAATTTCTCGCCTTAAGAATTGTAGTTAAAACTTGATTGTGTAGATAAAGAAGCTAAAAAGTGAAGAAGTCACAACAAGAAACACTGGAGCAACTTACTCACAAAGATTCAGTGATTGATAAAGAAACAATGATCAATCTTGCTGAAATTAAGAGGTCATCGTATGTAAAAAGTTAAAACCCAAACCTTTGAGAAGGGAACCAACACAAATCCAATCAAAATCTTATCGATCGATAAATTGCCATAAGTATCAATAGATGAAGGTTCCAATAATAAGATACAAGATACAAGGATGCCTCATCGTCATCCTAATAATAAAAGCCAACGTATTATTCAACAAACTAACCAAAGACAGAATCAATATGAGAAACTAAGTGAAGATCCTATTATATTGAAGAGAAGCTTAGGTATGGAATCTGACCATTCCCTAATTTATAGAAGCCAACGCCACACAGTTTTGGAGAAAATTGAATTAGCGTGGTCTAGCCCTTTCACAATAAGATAGTTCTGCTCAATGCTTCGTAATCATATCATCTCATACCATCAACCATGACAGCTTCAAGAGCAACGAATCATGAGACGACATTACAAGCCAGAACAAAGACATAAAGTTTCTCTATAAAATGCTTGGAGGACAAAGCATCTTAAAGTGGTAGGCAATGTAATGAACATAAGTATATCAAATAATAATAATAATAATAATAATAATAATAATAAATAAATAAATAAATAATGACAATAAATTGAAGTGACATATCTTAACTAAAGGATATGACCTATCAACCACTGTGACTAGTTAATGCTGCAAGTACATCGTCACACGACATTGTATTATATCATTCATTCAGTTCGTTTAATGTAAGCATCCCCTTTAATGAAAGCAACCTCCTCCTTAAAGTAGTACCTCTACTGAAGGATGACATCAACAGATTATAGAAAAGTCCATTATTGAGGAGTTTAAAGCTATCTTCTTTGCATAAAGATACTGTTATAACTTGCATACAACAATGGCAGAAAGTTTACACCAACAATTGTGTGAGAGAAAAGATTTGAATAGTAGTCCTTCAATTTTTGAAAAAAACTATATGTGGGCACATGGAGGGAATGAATGCCCATTTCATTTTCCCACAATTCGAAAATAAGTAAATATCTAGTCACATTAATTTTGCTAAGGTTGACTGTCCACTATCGAAAGTCATAGAGGTTGGATAAACCCTCATATGAAGAGTCTAGGAGGATCAAGTTGTCGACAAATAGAAGCAAGGAGATCAAGACGCAATTTAGAAGACAATCTCCACACTTTTATATGTGGTCCCTGAGAAACAAGTCCATCCTAACAATGTAGCTTCCAAAGAGAGCTGGTGAGAGGGGGCAACCTTGTTTAATCCCAATGGTGCTCCTAATGAAGTCCAAGAGGCAGTGAGTAGAGAGAATTCAACTAAGTACCAACACATAGTCTCATCAAGTTGTCAACAAATAGAAGCAAGGAGATCAAGACGTAGTGTACAAGACAATCTCCACACTTTTATATGTGGTCCCTGAGAAAGAAGTCTATCCTAACAATGTAGCTTCCAAAGAGAGTTGCTGAGAGGGGGCAACCCTATTTAACCCCAATGGTGCTCCTAATGAAGTTCGAGAGGAAGTGAGTAGAGAGAATTCAACTAAGTACTGACACATAGTCTCATGATGCCACTAGAAGGGTAAGAAATACCAATGTCATATAGCCTTCAGAACAGGGCCTTTGTAACGAACATAAAGTATATAATAATTAATAATAGTGATAATAATAATAAACCACTGATGGTCATCACCCTTCATCATAACCTTTCACCTCGTGACCAATCAACGCACACACACACACACACACACACACACACATATATATATATATAGTCATGAAGGTCATTGTAAATGATTCATCTCATTTATTCATTATCATTTATATATAATTTATCCTATATGGATTTCAACTGTTTATCCTTCCTATGTTGGATATTTTTCCATAAATAAACTATTGTTCGTTAAATTGGTATTAGAGTCCTTTCCAAGGAACTTATGCAGATTCTAACCTTTGGCCATGTTACCCCCTCACATCTAGGGGTAACTAGAGGAGATTTTTTCTCCTATGATCCACAGTACAAACAACATTTCCATAGATTGTTTCACCTTGGTGGTCATCATCCCCTCCTAGATCAGTGTTGTCACTCTTGGGTAGAGTTGTACTACTGGGGGGCTTTGATAGGGGTAGCGTGTCCATATCTCGATCCATATATAATATATTCCATCTTTCCCAATGTCCGTTGTCCACACTTTGGAGTTGGTGGTCTTATGTCATACACATAGGTTCGTGCTTCATAATCCCATGAGAAGAAGGAGCTTGAATACTCAAGGTTGATGTAGCTATATATATACACAATCACTGGTGGTGATTGTGTATCACTGGACAATAGTTGTGTGCTACTACGGTGGTTGTGTATCACTAGCGGTGATTGTGTATCACTGGACAATAGTTGTGTACTACTATAGCGGTGGTTGTGTACCACTGGCAGTGGTTGTGTTTCACTGGACAATAGTTGTGTACTACTATGATTTGGCAGTAGATTGGATGGCATTGTAGTAGCTGTGTGCTACTAGCTGATTGCCATGGAGACTACCAGATCGTTTGGGAGCAACTGTGTGCTACTAGTTGATCGCAACATAGTCATGAAGACTGTGACGGATGATTTGAGCTATCGATGGCATGGTAGTAGCTGTGTGCTACTAGTGGATTGCACAGTGGTCAGTCTACTACTAGATGAAGACATCGTGGAAAGATACCTCCCTAGCTAAGAGGGAGTGTTTATGTTTTGGTAGCTACAGGAGAAACTTTCCTCTAGACAACCTTTCTTAAAAGAGAAGAAGATTCCAGAAGTCCAAGAAAGACCATTGAACAATAGAACACCCCAGAGGAGAAGTCGGCCCACAGGAAAAGAATAAAGTAAAATAAGAATCCCCAGAGGAGAAGTCGGCCCAGGCAAGGTGACTTGAAGACTATAAATAGAGGTGACATCTTTCTCATGTGACACAACACACTCACTCTCATTAAAGAAGGAAGCGCAAGTCTGAGGGGAAGAAGAAGACGTAGTGGAGGTTCTTGGTTATGCTTTGTGGTGGCTTTTCTCTTGTGTGCTATCTCTATAAGGAGGTGCGCTACTGATGTATGGTGCTGCTGCTGCAACTGTGAGCACTAGCTTGTGCGCTAGCCTAGTGTTAGGGTTTCTTCTTTGTCTGTAGCTCTTAAGAGCTGGTTCATGGTGGATTATATTGGACATAATCTATCTAAGAAAGGTTGCTGGGTTTTTCCCCCATTTGGGGTTTTCCCAAGGTAAATCTCTTGTGTTCTCTTGTATCTTGTTTATGCTGTTCTTATTGTTCGGTACATGCTATAATTGTTAATGTTAAAGAAGTAAAAGAACACTAGTAGCTCTACTGCTCTGTAAATATGAAAAATCCAACAAAAACGGTGTTACATAGGTAAAGTGGGTATTCTGGATGTGAAAACAAATACCCCCAAGGCATATAATGCCTCCTAGTACCACTTTCCTAACTTATGAGTTATTTACAATTAAATTATCCTGTTTTGTGGGAAATTTTTTATTGACTGAAAACATTAAAAAATCCTAGCTTAGCGCAATTTCCATATGACTCAAATTTGATGGCTAGCATGGTAATATGTATTAGACACTAGACTTAGATTTTCCAAGCTAAGGCCTAACCGTCAGTACACACTCCAGCTTTGGAGGAAATGAGTGAAAAAACTCAAAAATTATAACTTGCTTAAAAATTAATTCAAGCAAGAAATAGTTAATGAGTGAAAAAAACACTCTAGAATTATGCACTCATGATTAAGTCTTAGAAGGCTAAGCCATTTACAAATTCATCATGCTAGACACATCTTATTACAATGCCCCATGGGGGGATGGAAATGCGGTATAGAGAAGAAAGAAAAAAATGTGGCCAAATTGGCCATCTGGACTTTTGAACTCTGATTTTGAACACATTCATATTCAATCTTTGGCAGCTCAACTGCAAGTCCATCCTAGTGCAACTTGGTGGGTAACACACCACATTATGCAAACCAATCTCCTAGATGAACACATCTATCAACTCACACAACAATGCTGCATCTTTTACATGTGTCGATGCATCCACTGATTTGATAAACATGGTACCTCTAGAACAATGTACCAAGAAATTGAGAAGGGTCCTACCCTTCCTATCTGTCCAACCATCAGACATCACTGTGCATCTAAAGATCTCCCATGAATGCTTCAAATCCGTCAATCTAGAGTTGATGTCCTTTTTTTCTGCTTGAATAATTGGCCCCTGCAACTCCTCAAAGGTAGCACTTATATACCTTGGGCCAACGACAATAATGGCGTCACACATCGGTTGCCAAAATGGATTGTTTTTGGTGATGTTGAGAGGTATGTCACTCCAGAAAAGACACCTCCCCATAACCTTGTCTGCTTCTGCCTTCTCCCTTTTATTCAACACTAACCTGATGGAAGGTTGTGCTCCAGCGCTGATTCGTGGAACAAAAAAAGATGTGGACCTTCTGGTAGTTGAATTTGTGGAGCCCCTCCCACTACCCTCAGGGGTAGATACCCCTGAACTTCTAATTGTAAGTTCGGCCTTCTTTGCGGTTGCGTCTTCTTTCTTTTTATCCTTTGCTTCAATTGAATCATGTGCAACTCTCATAATCTCCGTGGTAGATTTAAGACAAATCCCAACATCATGCCCGTGGATTTTAGCTAAATGGTATTTCAACCTGCTAATCCCTCCCATCATATGTACCCCACACAATTTGCAATTCAATTGTTGATAGTTTGTGCCATTTTTAGGGATCCCATACAACCAAAATGCATCCAAAGGCTTCGGCATATTTTCTATGGCAATTGACAACTTCAAAATTCAACCCTAAGGCACAAAAAAAACGAGAAAATGACATTAAACCCCACTAGAAAAAAATAACAGCCCATTGGTAAAAAAATCAGCCCTCTAGATTAGATTATTAACAATGAAAAATGACAATAAGAGGGTGGAGAAAAATTAACATCTAGGCTCAAGCTTGCTGTCCCATTAAAAAAAAACCCTTACATTGTTTTATGGTTTTATGGGCATGAAAATCATGGCAAAATGACGAAAAAAAGAAGCAAAATGTAGGCAAGCATAGAGGCAAACAAACATGCATAAATCTATGAAAAATAAACATTAACATGGTGGGATTTAAATACATACCTATGAATGGAAGATTCAACATCGGTTGGCAAATGAAATTGAACCTTTGCTCCACTAAAAAATCCTTGATGGTGATGATGATGGTTGTTTAGCTATCTTCACAGTGTTTGATGAAGACCACAAACCCTTCTCCTTCCTTCTCCAACAACAAACAACTCGAATGATCAAAAAGAAAGGAGGAAAACGCCTTTATCCCTGCAGCTTCAGCACTTTGGCGATTTTTACCACATTCGTGGTGTGATTTTTCCAAAAAGCCGTGCTTTTTTCCTGCCGATTTTTCGTCGGCTAGAAAAAATTGCAATTTTTTAAAAAATCGCCGAGTTTTGCGACAATGATTCCACTTGCATCGCCACCAATATTGAGAGCAGAAAGAGAGAGTTCCATGTCTGGGCATTGTGGATCCACATCCCAGTCTTTATCGTTGGCTGGAAAAAATTGCGATTTTTTAAAAGATCGCCGATATTTGCAACAATGCTTCCACTTACATCGCCACCAACATCGAGAGAAGAAAGAGAGAGTTCCATGTCTGGGCATTGTGGATCCACATCCCAGTCTTTATGAGGCCTACTTGTATATTCTTTTTGCTGCCCACAACCATGCTCTTGCTGCCCAGGATTGTCGTCTTGCTGGAAATGCAACAAAGCTTCCTCTCAATGCTCCAAAACACAAGTAATATGTGTGCTGCTGTTGTAGGAGGTTCTTCTTGCTGAAGAAAGTGTGGCTAATGAGTGAAATGAAGTGGTTTCTTATAAATAAAGAGAGGCTGTTAGGAGTTCTAACTTTCTAGAGATTTCTAATTATTTTTTCAAATGAATCTAAAAATTAATTAAGCAGGTTTAGAAATTAATTAGATGTCTTCATTAATCATTGATTAAGGGTTTTTAGGCTCCGTATGGGTGCCATGCCCCCCTCATGGGTGCTTGGTTGGGCTCGCAACCTTCAAAAAGTCCATCTAAACTCTGTACAAACATGCCAAAACAGCCCAGAGGCAGCCTCATTTGTACTGGATGTATGGCTGAGAACATTTCATTTCCAAATCATGATATGTCGTATAGTATGGCTGAGAACATTTCATAACCGTTTCAACGTATCTGGGTATTTTGGGTACTGGAATGCTGCTTGTGTAGGTGTTTCCTATAATAGAGGATTACAACTTATATAAGCAAACTTTTCTTAAAATTAGATAAATAATAAAGTATTACCAAGATTTTATGGACCTTATAAGATAGTTATTAGGATTGCAGAAGTATCTTACCAGCTTCCAACACTTAATGTAGGACAGGTTCAGATGAAGTCTGAAAGCATAATTGATTCTCGCCTTAAATTTTAAGATTGAGGAATATTAAAGAGATCTTATACAAAGGAAAGTTTTAGTGTTTGAAGAAACTACCTAGGTAAATGAGCAATTCTTACAACGGTATCCAAATCTACCAAGGATTTGAGGACAGCGTTTTAAGTAGGGGAGGGGATATTGTTCTACTTCTCCCTTAATAATATAATAATAATAAGGAATAAATAATAAATATATTAGATTTAGAGCTGGCATAGTATAGCTTACTCACACACACACACAGAGAGAGAGAGAGAGAGAGAGAGAGAGAGAGAGAGAGAGAGAGAGAGAGTTTTACAATTGGAGACTGCCCTTCTTGTACAGGCCATGACACTCAAAGTAAATATTTTAAAAATGTTACACGAGGCAAAGACTGGGGAAAGTGGGACATTCATTGGTGATGGATGGTCTCATGTTGAATAGAATAACATGTACATTGTTATGTGGATGTCCTTAGGATAGCATATGCCACATTATATTGAATGAAGAGACAAGGCAAGAGAAGTGATTGTACAACTGCAGAAATGATGTTGGTTTGATTTCATCAAAAGGCACCTCTCAAGGTAGAGTGTGTTGATACCCTTAAGTTTCTTCTGATGTCTTATTATTGCCTTTATTTATGGATATCATCAAGCATTTCAGACTTCACTCTTGCTCTTAAAATTGTGTCTTTCAAAAGAATAGCAGACCCTTATATGTGACTTAACAAAATGAATATTTTCTTCCAACACGTCTACATTTAGTGTTCAGTACCTCCAGAAAATTCTTCTCTTCATTTTGCTTGTCAGGCTAACCATATTTTTGAAGGAACTTTCTTTAATCATGCGTTCTTTCCACTACACCTTATAAGGTGGCGAAATGTTAAGAAGCCACTGAGATGTTTCAAGCAGTGTTCTGATTTCAGCTGATTCAATTTATGATTCAAAAATAAAACCAATACTGGGAGAGTTGTTGCACAAAGCCAAATAGATCAACATTTGGTAACAAATAACAGTCCCATATAGTAGTTTTTGATTTTCCTTGTTTGCAGATCACTTGCAGATGTTTTTGACATACACATAGTGAATTCTGAGGCCCATTGAATTTTTCATCATAGTTTTATTTAAGAAACAAATATTTAGATGAAAATTATTTGGAAATTTGTAGCAATAAAATCCCAGGGCATGAGTTTTGTGAAATGAATTATAATTACCATATCAATTCCTGACAAGGTACATTTGATCTATTGATTATGAACTCATATTTTCGGAATTATTCTCCACAGATGTTCCCGCTCTCTTTTCATGGTATTAAAATAATAAATGCCACTTTTGGTGTACCTCTTTGGCACTGCTGTGTTCTTTGACATGAAGCTATTTCTAAACTGAGAAATGACTTTTTTTGCTTTTGCTGCAGCCAGATTGTAATAATTTTAGTAAAATTTAAAAGGCTTAATTGAATTGTTGATATTCATCGTGTCTGCAAGGTGTACTAATATTGAATGGTGATGGTAGGGAGTTGTGGACATCCTGCAGAAGTATCCAGTGCCGGACTGTGACATTTGGTTTATCAAGTTTTCATGTGATTTCCACTATAATTCTATGGCAGTTGGTAAGGCAGTCCAATCTATGGAATATTCAAATATTTAAGCACACATTAAAGGTCTTTGATACTCATTTTTGCTTCTGAATTATCTTTTCTGTTTCCTTTGCAAAATGAGCCATAATTATCTTCCTTATCTTGCTGCTCAAATTGGTTGATCAAAATTCACACTAGAAAGTTCAGAGTAAAGTATGACTATATCTCTATCAATGTATTTCAGATCTCTGTTGTAGTGACTCGTGAGTTCAATGCTAGGATAAATTTTATTTGGTAGTAGATACTATTTCTGAGGAAGCATGTGATTGTGTTTAGCATCTGAAAATGGTTGTAAAAATTAGAAGCTTAAGTTGGGAATTTGACGATGAAATTTGGATTTCATGGTTTGAAAAGTGCGATTGCTATTTATGGTTGGCCATTGAACCACTCTTATTCCTTGCTTAAAACAATTTTGCTTCCAGATTGCACTGTTTGTCCCTTTTCACTTGTTTCATTCTTGGATGAATGATTGTACAGCCCATGCTAGTGCTAAATACAGTAGTTTCAGTGGCAATACAAAAGGTTTAGAGCAGCTGACGTAACAAGCTTCTTTGTATCAGGCAACAGGGAAGGAAAGGTTTACGTTTGGGAATTACAGTCAAGCCCTCCTAATTTAATTGCTAGGTGGAGTTCTTAAATCTCAGAATATTCTATATATCTAATGCATATTCATATTCCTAGTAAGATGGAAGACCCAGCATTTTATTTAAGTTTTTAGAATATTCAAGGCTCATTTTTTCATGAATATTTGTGGTGGTGTCCTGATTGCTTTAAACAGGTTACAACATGCACAATGCAAATCTCCTATTAGACAGACAGCTATATCTCACGATGGAAGGTTTGCTGCTTTCCTAATATCACAGGGAGAAGACATTTTTTGTTGCTTCCCCTCTCTATTGCTTGCTGCAATTGTTTTGATTTTCTCTTTCTTTCACAAGGGTCTAAATTGTTGTTTTATATCCATTAATAAGAATTGGCCTTGCTAATTATTGTGTTTCCTGCTTTCACAAGCACAGTACCATCCTCTGCTGCTGTGACGATGGTAGTATGTGGCGCTGGGACGTGGTTCAGTAAAATAGGCAATTTCCTGGCTGAATGTGATTTGTATATGTTACAGGGATTTACACCTCTGCACATTAATGGTTTTGATTGTTATTAGCTTCTGGTTGATGTTGTGGAAAATCCTGGCTTTAGCCAAATTTTTGTTTTGCCAGAAAAGTCAACAGAGATTCATCTTTGCTAGAATACAGCATGCCCATTTTTATAAGCCACACTTTACTGGTCATATGAAATTACTCAATTAGCATGCTCCCCAGGGCCTTATGTTCATAAAGATGCTTTCAGTGACTGCCAATTGTTATCATCATCTTAATGGAGGCAAGGGAATCTTCTAGAACATCGGTGGGACATCATCACTGCACAGCTAGTGCATGTTGTTTTGGATTAAAGTGGGAAATGGCAACAGAATTTTCACGAACATGGTCCATTCACATTAGATAGTTGACAGCCACATTGAGTTATTTCTAGAAGTCCTTTCTTTTTGAGAGAACCTTATTCACATGAATCAAAGGTATCAATATATGTATTACGTTGTGATAAACGCACGACAAATACAACTGTATCTCTGTATTTTGAAAAACCTAGGATATTATTCTGGCCTGCTTTCTCCCCTTGTTTTTTTTATCTTTTCTCATCGTTATGTGCTGAAATAGGCTATAAATGTACTATAACGGCAATCCTTTTATTTGTGATTATCCTTTTCCCTGAGAATTGAGGAAGAGATTCATAATCCACCTCCTTTGTGAATGGCAGAATTGCCAGCAATATCTATTCACAATGTTCTACATTGCTTGTTACAGTTGTCATGGCATGTCTATGTTGATCTTTTTTCTATATGATATAGATTTTTTCTAGAAGCATACACCCTTATTTGATCCTTTGCCCTAAAGGCAAGAAGCTAATAATAATTGAAATTTCCTTTCAAGGAAGCCTTGACATGACTTTTATATCCAAGCATTGTTAATACAGATGTTATTTACTAGAGGATGTTTTTCTGAAGTTACAACATTGAGATGCAATGAATTTTGTTTAATTACATCAACTTGAAATAACCACTGGATACACTAAAAAGAAAGGTTCTGTCATTCTGTGCCTTCTCTTAAAATGGCAAATTAGTTGGATTCAGTTGGATATGGTATCGTTTGTGGCAGACTGCACTGGATTTTCATTAGCATATACAATTATAGTTTCTGATCATCTATTTTCAAGAGTAGGATTCAGGACGAGTCCACTAATTCAGTGCGAATCAAGTCATGATTCCAACTGTTCCAAAATCCTTACAAAACAGGAATTTGTTTTTGGAATCTGCTTCACTAAAGTTTTGAGAACTATAATCACAAGAAGACGAGTTTCACATTTCCATAGGCTGTCCAGGCCAAGAAATTATGTAGTTTGTATCATATTGGTATCTTGTTCATATTTAAGCTTTGGGTTTGGAAAAAATATCTGAAACAAGTCAACGACATCAGAAGTTCAGGAATTCAGGAAACATAGATGTATTCAAATTTTAGAAATATATATACTAAAAAAATAGAATGGGGTCCTGCATTTAAAAAATGAGAACATTAGAAGTTCAGGAAACCAGGAAACAGGGATGTATTCAAAATTTTAAAATATATATATATATATATATATATATATATATATATATATATATATATATATATATATAAAGAGTTTTAAAATTTGTTGACGATATCCAATGTTTGTCTCTGAAACCATCCCCATCAATAACATTTAGGTCACCTTTTTAAAAAGGTAAGGTGTTTTTCAAGGTTGCTGTATGAATCTGGCTACTCCAAGGTTCCAACAACGCTCTTCTTTTCTCTTTTGAATGATATTCCTGCAGATATTAAATTTTATATGCAGAAGTGACTAAAATATGTATTTCTCAAACAAGTGCTTACTATGTAATATGAATTTCTCATGCATCCGATGCAAGCTTCTTGTACATATTTTGTGAGCCATACAATAGTTTAGTAATATGAATTTCTCATGCATCCGATGCAAACTTCTTGTACATATTTTGTGAGCCATACAATAGTTTAGAGTCCAGAGATAATTGGAGGCAAGAAATGTGTACAAAGCAGCCATTGAAAGTGGGAATTGTCACTGTTATCTCTTAGAGAGTCCTTAAGGGAAAAGTGTAACCGTTAATGCAAGGGAAAGCCTAATAGAACTATCAAGTGGGTCACTAGCTCTTACCTATATGACTCACTCCACACTTCAAGCTAGGAAAGTTTGAGCCAAAGGGGGGATCCCACGTGACCGAGCTAAGTCCTATCGTTATAGTGTTTTCAGAGGCAAGTTAGTTAAATGACATAGACGACAATACCACAAAGCACACTCCTATCAAATCTAGGAAATCAATAGGCATAGGCAAGCTAGTTGTTGGAATGGCCTTCCAAAAGTTAAACCCTGGGGGATGTCAAGTCTCCAAACCCTGACTAGAGATGGTATGAGAAACAATTACAGTAACCAGTTCTCAATGTTCACCTAGGGTGCAAGTACCCCCACACAAAAGACCACCATCTCTAGGAGTCAAAACAATGATTATCTGTCAGCCTCAGGTACCAGGGGTATTTTCCCCTGCAGTCACCTTTGTAGTTTTTCTAGGACATACCACTAAAGTCATCACTTCACATTCAACAACTAGGTAGAACAATTGTAGGTCATACCACACGTATGGACAAGGAAACAAAGCTTGAAATTTTGAAAGTGATTCCACCCAGGGGACATCCCACTTCCGAAATCCTCGTACATGTAGTAGTCCAAGTGATTCCACAAACATCAGAACAAGCAAAGAGGGGATATCTTCCCCACCTGCTCTAAGTGTGACCTCATGTTCGACTCCCATGTTATCGGAGCTTTCCCAACACCTCCTTCTACTGTTGGATTTATCACTCCTTAACAAATTTTAGTTTGGTTTCATGGCCTTGGAGAATTTACTCTTTCCCCTACACCAAGGCCCTAGATCCTTATCTAAGTGTTGGTTTGCTATAAAACAAAGCGTCTAATTAATTTTAAGATTAAGTTTATTTTGGTTTGTTGATTATTCAAAGGTTTTAGTCTTTCAGTGTGCTTAGTGTAAGTCAATGCTTCTTGGTTGTTTTGTGGTATAAGGTTTTTTTGCAAGTTCAATGAAGCATATATAATATAATGACAATTATTTGCTCAAGAAACTACTTGCAACAATTAATTGACCAACAAACAAGTAAAGTTTCAAAGTAAGCCTTGTTAGATATTAATGCAAATCTGTGCAATTCATAATTTTTTCATTATCATTCACACATTATGGTCACACAACATTTATAACAATAAGTAATGAATGATTAATGACAAGAAATAGAGAGCTTCCAACAGGAAGCTTGAAAAGTCTATTCATGTGAAGTCTCAACGGGAATTATGTGTGCAAGGATCTTAATGAAGTAATTCAAGCATAGTTATAACAACTATACAATCAATAAGATTTGCATCCATGTATATATTAGTGAAACAAGAGATACATATTGTTGTGATTGAACACTAATTTGGTAGAGGGTGATACAATTAGTGACTAGATTTGTAAAATATGTGCTACAACTGTATTATCTACCAAGTTATTTTGATGTATCAACAACACTTGTATTAGTTTGTAACATGATTTTGAATGAGGAATTTGGATCACATGTCAATCAAAACATTCAACTTCAGATCACACTATGTAATGCAAGGATAGGTCGTTGTTCTAGTCTACTTAGAACAATAAGGATTACCAATTAGCATGAAGAGATGCATCCAAACTTTGTGACAAAAACCACCTAGCACGTAGTCCAGCTAAATGTTACTCAAATGAAAGTTGAAACAATAATTCTTTACCTCTGTATGCTTGGCGAATTTGACAAAATGGAGCGGATAGAGAATAATTAATACAAAGAGGCAATGGTTTGGTGAAAATACAGGTCATTGGCGTAGATCTGTAGCTGGCTTGGTAATTAGGAACAATTGGAACCAAAATGACCTCCAACTTCAAGATTTTTTTGTAATTTGAAGATCTGAACTTTGGCTACGTTATAGACTTGAGATCGACCCCAAAGAACGGTAAATGTGGTAAAGATATGGACCAAGGAAATGTGAGCTCTTTGGGGTAGATTAGAGAGATTTTAATTGCTATGACAATCTGGCATGGAAATACCACATGATTAGAAAATGGACCTCCAACAAACACAAATATGGGAACAATAAGCTCCTTAACAAGGTCGTTGGCATGTTTAAGCATCAACTCATTCCTATGAGATATATTGAACAATAAAACCATAAATCGCTGCCAATGAATGAGATTAGACCATGATTAATTTTGCAATCGGAATAGTGAATAAGGGAAGCCTCCGACGATAGTGGATATAACACGTCAATGTTTTGTTCACTAAAATTGTTTGACAATTCGAAACACCAATTTCCCTCTAAGCAAAATATTGCCCATCATCCATTGACTTTGTTCTGCAGTTTGGGCAACAAACCCTAAAAAAAAAATCATGTTGGCACTTTGAGCTAGGTCATTGGTGTTATTTGGCATCAATTTGATCATATAGATTTATTCGAGACAATAATACATCAAAACACTAGCCAACAAATGGTTTTGAACCATGATTGGACATGCATCATTGATATCTATGGTTTGGGCATTGAAATGAAACCCTTGGACAATTAATAAGCGAAGAATCAATGAGCTAGATCAAGAGGTCGCCAAGTCTTCTAAAAGATTGGCTTACTAGTTAGAACACAAGATACAACCATGGTTTTGCTTATGAAAGGTGCATCAAATGAGAGTTTTCAAACCCTTGTTCCATAAATTTGAGGCAAGGACAACGAACAAGTGTTTCTCCTTCTTGCATAAATAAGTGACAAATGATTTTGAATCAAGTTCCGAATTCTAAGGCATCCTCAAGAGATTAAGGTTGGATTACTTTCAAGATACCTTAACCAGCAAAAGGGTGGATTTAAAATAAGCCGGAGAAATAGATTTGAACCCTTGAGTAAATGCTAGTAAGAAGATAGTCAATGGGAAACATGCTAGCATACAAAAACCTGAATAAAAAGGTATATCGATGAGGTTCAAGCAACCTAGATCTAAGATAAACTTGACAAACATTGGATTACAAACAAAAAAGAAAAGAGGGAAAAGGAAAAAATAATAATTGACGAATATCTTAAGAGATTGCATACCATTGGGTGATGGAGTCTATTCAGGCCTTAATGAAGATTCCTTTTCCTTTCAGAAGTTGTTGAAGTTTCTCACACCAACTAGTGAACATGGGGAAGATCCAAGCTATGGAAAGGGTTTTGAAGAATTTTCAAGGAGGGTATGATCATGACTTAATCAAGCCTAAAGAGGATTGTTAAAGAAATTAATTAAATTTTATGTGAAAAGACCAAGTTCTACACATTAATCTTTGAGAACATTAAATTTAAATAACTATATACGGGGAGCAAAATAGGGCAACAACCATACCGCGTTCAATCAATCCTTTAGCAATCTTTAAGTCATTAAGAATTCATCATATTTTAGCTATCGATTTAACCATGGAAGTAAGATTCACCAAGAAACAAAATGACTTACACCAAATTATTCAAATAAAGTTTTTCTTTTATTTTCCAACAACGAAAAATAAAGAGTGCATCCTCTTTTATAGGTGAAGAGTAGTTTCAAAACAACTTTACAATACCATGTGCAAGCTCAATACCACGAGCCAAAAACCGTTTGCTCTAACAAAACCATGAACAATGTAAAATAATAAAATAATACATTAACATGTGCTCGTATAATGTAATATTCCCTTTAGAAAGAGACAAATACATCATAATAAAGACTCTTAAGATATGCACCCCTTATAGGAGTCAAATGGTCAAATAGTAGTCAATGTCCACCTCCTCAAGGAAACATTCAACGTACAAGTGGCATCATGGATGAGTTGTCACATAAAAAGTGGTGATAAATGATGTGTAGTCTCAAAAGGTAGCACTCCATGAGAAAATGTTCAATAATGTTCCAAAGTACAATGCCCACTCATAATAATGGATATATCATCCTAGTAGGTAGTTGATTTGTAGCACTCGAGGACAATTTCCTAGCAAAACATAACAAATTTGATTAATTTTAATACTTGCCCAAGTTTTACCTAGGGGAACATTATTAACCATTATACACGAATCAACTCCTATGCATGGAGTGTTCAAGCCATTATCCTCTTAATGAAAACTATGATTATGATTTAAAAAAAGTCATATCAGCAGGATTGAATACAAAATCTTCGCTACTTAATTTGGATCATGTAGGAATTCAATGCATTCGCCTTTTAATTTGGAACACATGATTTCCACACAACATTCACTATGTAGCCAATGGATGATAAGATGGATGCAACATTAGAATTATAGTTCACCATTTGGGATCGAGGATCAGAATAAGTCAAAAGAAAAGGACAACAACATAGAATAACATAGTGATTGCGATTGCATTGTCCTTCACCATCCAGAGACTTAATACATGCTACCCCAGACTCGGCAAAAAATATGCACCTTTTAGGAACAACAAAGCGAGATAGGTTTCTTATATATAGAAGTTTGCAAAAGAATAGTGAAGTGAGCAACACAATGATAGGTTTCTTATATAAAACTTTGCAAAGGAAGAATTAAGTGATAGGTTTTTCTATTTGGAACTATGTAAATTTACGAAGGTTTCAATCGAAAACTTGTAACTTCACTGTTTTTGGTAGAATGTTTGAAAATGTATAATGTTCACCTCAGAGATAGATTGCAACTAGATATCACTTGTTCATATTAACAATGGTTCTAACTTGCCCAATGATAAAACAATGATGGTTCCAACTTGACGATTTTATTATGAAGCTATACTTAAAAAGGAGTAGGAGATAAATTAATAGATATGAGTGACTTGCACTTGGTGATGTTATTATGGATCTATACTTGTCTTAGGGTTAAAACATTTTCAATATTGTGTTGCTCAATATGAGGGAGATGTGTAATTCTTTCCTTATTCAACATGGATTTGACACATGGTATATATATATATATATATATA
>JZKD02S0454024.1:0-17489 GCA_000966675.3 Picea glauca
GAAAACATACACTCTAAATATTTACTCTTCCTCACTTCATATTAATATTTACTCTTCCTCACTTCATATTTACTCATTGGTTGAAAGTACATCACTTACTAGTATGTTGACGTTATAGTTTTAAAGTTTTCCAAAATCAATAATGGAAAGGAACACTACATAAAATATGTTTAAACCATTAATGAATGTTTGCCTCCTTTTATCCATTGCACTAACATGTATAAGAAGTATAGCGATGATTTTTTAATATTTTTGTAGAAATATTATTGGGGATTTGATTGCAACATTTTGAATGGTTAGTACATTATAATTGTTGTTTATTTCTTTACAAGTGAAACTATTTCTACCATTTCTAATTTAACTTTTAGATATTAATTTATTCTTTCAATTTATTAATGTATTCTTTAAGGACAAGGTAGGGCTTTATTTTTTAATCAGACGGAATAATAAATAAGTAATAAATAAGCGTTGTAAAAGAATATGCAACTTTCAGTTAGTTGTATCAACAAAAGCATGTTGAAGTAAGGGTAAGTGAATGCCTTTTTCTAATAATTGTTTTGGTAATAGTGTATCTCCTTTTATTTTACAAGTAGAGTAAGTAGTTCTTGAAATAAGGTTTTAAGGATTTCGTGTTTGGTATAGTAGAAACTTAATTTTACAAATGTCCTATGAATAATGAGTTTCTAGTAAATTATGAATCTTACTTATGTAGTAAATGAAATATAGTTATAAAAAAAAATAGTTTCAAGTGGAGAGAACTATTTCATGATTTCTAACAATTAGAAATTTATGTAGTAACTTAAACATAATTACAAGAAAAATAGTCTCAAGTGAAGAGAATCATTTCATGATTTCTAACCATTAGAAATTATAACCAAAACTTAGACAATCTCAAATAAGGTGTCAAAACCTTATTAGTCTCTCCTTTGACCACCATAATTGTTCTTAATGAGCTCATGATGAGTGCAAATTAGAATATCTTCAATGCATCATATAAAATAACAGGGGTCTCTTATCAAGGTTTCAATTTCATTTAAATATAATATGAAGATATAGTTCTAAAAACAAACAATAGTTTTCATAATTGGTCATATAATCTTATTGAAGTTTCAAAGTGAATAGTGTTTTACAGTGTTTCAAAGATTTTTCTCTAGATTCAGTTATATTTTAGATTGTTTTATTCAATATTTGTATAATAATTAATTGTTTACAAGATCATCACTCTTTCGTTGTTTGAGTCCTTGTTGGCACAGGGGCAGACCTAGGGTTCAGTTCTAACAACGCACCAACAAGCCCTAACTACTGGCCCTTTTGGCAACACCTGCAAAGCAGATGCAGTCTCACCCGAAGTAGCTATAGGGGGTTGCAGGACACAATTGTCTACAACCAGAGGAAATGCAAAGTGGATCCAGGGCAACACTCTCACACAGATCAAGTTAGTCTTTATATTTCTTAAGCCTACTGCGTGAACTATATCTCAGATCTAACACAATATTTCATTAATAGTATATCAGAGATTAGAAGAACACAACATCAATCACACAAAACAACAAGATATACGTGGTTCACCCTCTCCCTAGGGCTACGTCCACAGAACTGCCCTTTACAATATATTAGATGAAAGCATGCAGTTCTATCTACACTCTTAGCTTGTAAATCTCTCTTTCTTTCTCTTCCTCTCTCCCCTCCCTATGCACCTAGCTACAGGGTTGATATTCGCACCCAAATGAAGATCTTACAACACAGACTTCTCTCACCTCACAATACTTCTCTCTCAGCAATAAAAAAAATCACTCATCATACATAATCGAATCCATCCCAGGTCCTCTTGACCTTTATTTATACATTACAATGACTCTCGGACAACCTTAGGCCGAAACCTAGGTGTCAAAACCCTAAATACCAAAACTCTAGATATTTAAAACCGTAGGTCAACTTGACCCGCGTTTTTAGGTATTCACCAGCCTATCTTTCCTTCTTTCCTGTGAGGTGCTCCAAAGCATCCATTGGTGGCTTCTTCCGCTTGTTGAGTCATCCATGGTCCATCTTCCTTGTTGATCTGTCTTCCTCGATCTCTCCGTCCAATGGCTTTCTTTCTCTTACTTCGCTCCATCTTTTCTGCTCTTTTGGCCACTTCAACCCAATCTCAGTCAACTTGTCTTTCGCGTAGTTCGCACTTCACGCTTCTTTCCTTAATCTTCGCAACCTTCCATAACCAAGGGCCAACAGACCCCCAACACTCACATGTGACTCGTCTTGAGGCACTTTAGGCATGAACCTTATGTTTTTCTTCGTCTTCAGACTACACGGGGCAGCCTGTGCTTTCTGCTATGTCCCACCCTTCTTTCCTTGTGCAGACTGTCTTTTCTGTGTCTAGTACCCAGTTTCAACTGCACCTGGTTCCTAGACCCTTTTTCTCATGCTTCTACTAAGAGTTGTGAGGCAGTTGGATGTCATAATATAATTTCAGTCGGATCCCATTCACCAAACCTTCCTTCCATTCTCCATTCAAAGTATTCAATTGTGCATCTCCTCCTTCTGTAACATAAGAAACCTCATATGGTCCAAGCCAATGTGTCCTAAACTTCCCTGGATGCTTCATGAACTTGTTGTCGTATACCAATACCAGATCTCCTTGCTTGAAGGCTTTCTTCTTGATGTGCCTATCATGATAGGCCTTTTCTCATTCCTCCTGTACCTGTTGATGGAATCCTACAATAAATTGATCTTCTTCTAGTTCTACCAACTACGCAAGCCTCTCTTGAACAACGCCAATGTCATCCATATCTATGAATGCTGCAATTCTGAGACTAGGAACGAAATATTCCATAAGGACAACTACTTCTAGGTCATACACCAATTTAAAGGGAGTCTGCATTGTTAGCTTCTTGCAAGTAGTTCTATAGGCCCATAGCACTGCTGGTACTCTCAAATCCCAGTCATCCTTGTTCACACTACAAATATTCATCAGTGTTGTCTCCAAGATCTTGTTGAAAGCTTCGACCATCCTGTTCGGTTGTGGATGGTAAGGAGTACTCTTCTGATGGTGGACTTCAAATTCCTGAGTCAAATCTTCAATAGTATTATTAATAAAGTGTGTACCTTGATCTCTTATCAGGGTCTTTGGGCATCCAAACCTGGTTATGATATCCTCAAATATAAATCGCGTAGCTGTAGTTGCACTATAGTCCTTAACTTCTCTTGCTTCTTCCCATCTTGTCAAATAATCTGTCGCAGTGATGATGTATCTAGCTCTTGTGCGCTTCCCTGGTGGGTTTATAGGTCCCACGAAATCAATTTCTCATTTCTCAAATGCCTACAAATTTATCTGTGGTGCTAAAGGCATCTCATCTCTTCGGGAAGGATTCCCAACTCTTTGGCATACATCACAGGCTTTATAGTATTCCTTGGCATCTTTATGTAAAGTAGGCCAGTAGAAGCCAGCTCTTAGAACCTTCTACATTGTTGCTTTCCCCGCATAGTGTCCTCTTGTGATGCATTCATGTGCCTCTGCTAAAATCAATGGTCTTTTTGCCTCCATAATGCATCTCCTCAGGATCTCATCAGGTCTCGTCTTGTATAGTTGTCCGGCTATAAGTGAAAAATTTGCAGCACACACTACCAATTGTTTCTTCTGGATGATTGTATATTCACTAGGTGCCATTCCTGTTGAAAGGAACTGGACTATCTCGACGAAGTGGTCATCAACCCTTATAATGGCCAACAATTGTGCATCTGGTAGTGTATCCTCCAAACTAGTAGGTTCCTCTCCATGCTCCAACCTAAACAAATGATTAGGTCCCTTGTTCATTCTTCCTGGCTTGACCACAATCTCAAAATCATATTCCTAGAATAACAATAGCCATCTGCATATTCTTCCCCCCAACACTAGCTTGTTGACTAGGTATTTCAACACAAAGTGATCAGTGAACATCTTAAAATGTCCTCCCAACAAGTAGTGTCGAAACTTCTGCAACACGTACACCATGGCTAAACCTTCTCTCTCAGTGGTAGTGTAGTTTATCTCAGATGTAGATAGCTTCCTGCTAGCAAAGGCTAGCAGATGGTCAATATATCCTTCTCTTGGTTGTGCTAACACTGCTCCTGGTGCAATAGATCAAGCATCGACATGTACTTGAAATTCCTTGCTCTAATCTGGGAAAACTAGAATAGGTGTAGTAACCATTTTCGGTTTCAGTGTGTCGAAGCTTTGTTGACATTCTTTTTTCCATTGAAACTGACGATCTTTCTTCATAAAAAAATTCATGGGTGTTGTAATCTGGGCATAGACCTTAATGAACTTCCTATAGTATCCATTATGTCTCAGTGCAGTGTGCAGTTGTCTAGCTGAAGTAGGAGGGGGTAGATCAACAATAATGGAAATCTTGGATGGGTCTACTGGCGACCCCTGCTTACACACAATATGGCCCAACAACACTCCAAAGGGTGAAAAGAAGATGCACTTCTTCAGATTCAGGGCAATCTGACATTGCCTGCACTTATCCAACATTAGTCTTAAACATTCAATATGATTCTGCAATAGGCTAAAAACAGTCTAATCATCAAAATATGCTTCCAAAAATTGATGTAAAAACTCCTTGAATGCTTCGACCACCACCCTCGAAAAAATGACTGGTGCATTCTTCAATCTGAAAGGAATCAATGTCTACTGGTAGGAACCCCATTTTGTTACAAATGTGGTCTTGTGGCGTTCTTCCTTGGCAATCCTGATCTAGTGATAACCTGGAAATCCATATGTAAAGGATTATACCTCCTATCCTCCTACATTATCTAACACTTCATCTGTAAACAATGTAGGGAATGGGTCATGTAAACAAGCATCATTCAGCTTCCTAAGATCTACACAGATCATGATCTCTCCTATCTTCTTATCTTGTACCACCATAGGACTAATCCATTCTGACTCTTCCAAAGGTTCTATGATTCCTGCTTCCAACATTCTGTCTAGTTCAATCTTAACTTTTTCCTTATATTTAGGATTCAATATGTAGGGTCTTTGCTTAACTGGCCTTGCATTTGGTTTCAATGGGATCTTCATCTCTCCCATGGGCCCTTTCATGCCCTTCATATCAGTGAACTTGGTTGGGAACAAGTTCTGATATTCATGCAGTAATTTTGTGATCTTATCAATGGTTGCATCATCCCAGTAATATCCAGCATTAGCAAGCTTACGTGCTTTCTCTGTTCCAATATTAACTTTCTTGATTTTGATCGGTTGTCCAATGAAAGGTAGTTCAACTCCTGGTCCTTATACATTTCTTTGTCCTTCTGTTTCTGTGATTTTCAAATTCCTAGGGTCATCGTCTTCATCGACATTGACATTGTAACATCCTTGCAGTTTCTGAAGAGGTGCAATACTTTCATCCTCTTCTTATTCCACAAGGAGGCTAGGTGCCTCCTCAAAGACTTTATGTCTGACAACCTGCAAATCTTGTTCCACCATGGGATACTAAATTTCAAATAAAAATGTAGCTACAAATTTCTGAGTCATACCGTACCAATCTGAAGTGATGAGGCGCAGTTATGTTTGTAGATACCAATTGATAGGCGTTGTGTCCAAAGTATTGATGAACTTATGCACCCACTGCTCTTGAGGAATGCTACTCCAGGCCTCCTCACAACCTCGCACATGGTCCTTCAGACAACTTTGACTTGTGTATCTAACTTCACATCCTTCAATGGGTCTGAAAATCGCGTTGTCATCAAAGTGAGACATTGCATCCAGTCCATGATGTTCATTTTATGTGTCCCCCACCATCTTGTTGGAGTAGCTTTCAAAGCCTTATCCAGTGCCAACAATCTCTGTTGTACTGGTACAACTTCTTCAAATTTCAACAAGAAAGTTTCTAAATGATTTAAACCATCAAATGTGGGCAAGTTACTTACTTTTGTGCCAATCCAACGAACTTCCCTGGTTAATATGGCACATCTCTGCATAGAAAATTCATACATTTTGTTCTGCTAGTTCTCCAATGCTTCTTCTGAGTCCGATGAGAATGTGTTGTCACTTCACCAGCTTAAGTTCCCATCTGTTGTAGGGTTAATGTAATCCTTTTGTCTTGCTATCAATTTATATATATTCTCTAGCTCATATGTGCGGTCTTTCTCTCTGATGGGTTCTGTGTATCTTCTACCTTCATCAGTTTCTAGAGGTGCAATGACCCTAAGGCCATCAACTTTGAATGTCATTCTTCTTTTCTTTGAGTCAACAACAGTGGAATTGTTGAAATCCCAATCAATTCCTAACAGCATAGGATCGGGACAATTATCATCAACTACCTCGAAGCCCACAAATGTTCTTACCCCATCGATGTCCACAGGTACATGCTCCAGCCTACCAAAGGGGCATACTACCTGTTGATTAGCCATCATAAGCCTGATAGGGGAATAGATCAACTTAGGTTTTCCCATCAGTGCCCAGGTCTGCTTCATCATAACATTGACCTCCGACCCTAAGTCGAGGACCACATAATCTATATCATAGTCTCCAATTTGAGCATTTAGGTGTAGTTCCTTATTTTTCCTTCTCTTTTTGGATAGTTGATGTACTTATTTATTCAGTAGAGGATCTACCCTTCCTACCTCATACTCTATGATCAAATGTTTAGTTCTTGTATGGATTTTTCATCCTTAATCAAATTAATGCAAGTACATAAGAATTCCATAAGTTTGCTTACCTCTTTTCCTTATCCGGGTGAAGCAGACTGATCAAAGGCCAGGGGCATTCCAAATTATCTCACTTCTGGTTGTGCCTTTGATGAAGAAGCTCGATCTCTTCCAAACTCTTTTCTTGCCTCTTCAAATGTCTTCTTCTCTTTCTTTGGATCAAACTTGTGTGTCTTCTTTGCATCTCTTCTAACTCTTGATTCTTCTGTAATCTTCCCTAGAGTCACCTTGTCTTCTCCTATAGCAGCGCCTCCTCTAGTGATAACAATGAATCTAGGATCCACTCTGTGAGGTTCTGCTGAGATTAGTTGTACTTGTTGGTTCCCTCCTCATCTCTCCTGAAGTTGGGCTAACAGTGCAGGACAATCTTCTAGGACATGTTCAAATGAGTTGCAGTAACTGCAAGTGGTACAAGGGTTCTGACAGTCCCTTGCCAAGTGACCTGGTTGTGTGCAGTTATAACAAATGATCTGACCTCGACCTCGGCCCATGCCTCCTCCTCTTCCTCTTCCTATGAATCCACCACAAGGGTTGAATTTTCCTCTTCCTGGGGACTTAAACTGTGTAGTATTTCCTTCTTTTTGTACTTCACCTTGAATTCTATATGTGTCTCTTGATATTTCATGCAAGAGGTCATAATCCCTACAAAATTTTTGGTAGGTGTCAAGACATATTTACAGAATGTGCAGTAAAGTTTGGTAGGTGTCTAGACATATTTTTGCATGTAATAGCATTCTCCAGGGCGATGTCTATTTCTACATACCTCACACCAAGGTAGAGTAACCTGCTTCAAAGGGCTCAGGGCTCTTGAAGCCAAGTACTCATTAAATAGAGGACAATTCTCCTTGTCATGGCCTTTTGATTTGCATCTGATACACAAAATATATTCTCTTTTATCTTTTCCCTTATATTTCTTCATATCTTCGACCTACAGTGATAAGCTAAATAGTTGACTCAAAATTTAACTCATACCTGAGCTGGACTCTCCCATAGGGGTTGATTCTAGTTTCATAGCGATCTCCAATGCCTCAGCTTGCGAAGTGATATTTTGTTGCATCAGAGGGACTCTGATGTGTGGTAAGAGGGCATCAATGAACCATTATTTATTCTGTTCGTCTAGAATCTAAAAACTCAAATGACTTGTCAGGGTCTTAAACCTCTGATCAAACTCCCAAACAAGTTCAACTACTTTCTACTTGATTTCTTTCAAATCTGTGATGCACTACAAATCTGACTTGGGTTTCTTGAATTCTGCAATCAACACATTCTTGATCTCGTTCAGCAGTTTTGACTATGCAACTCCCTGGACGAACTTCATGTACAAGCTCAGTGCATGGTCTCTCAGGGTAGTACTAAACTGAGCTCTCTTAACAGCTTCATCGGTAACATTCTTAATACTCCATACATCTTCGCATAAGAACCAATGTTGATCAGTATCTTCAGATCCATCTCCCCTAAAGGTGGGTAAACCTCATCTCATCTGCCATAGATCTTCCTAGGGTTCCCGACTGAGTATGCACTGAACCACTTGCACCAGTGCTTTGATTTCTATGATAACTTAGGTTACTCTGGTTATTTAATGTTGTTAACACAATAGGAGGCATAATAGTACTTACTTCAACATTATGTGCAGTTCCTGAAGTTTTTGACTCTTCTCGGTGGGGTTCTTCAGTCTTCCCTTCTTCTTCCCTAGCAGACTTTGAATGTTCCTCATTCAGTAACTCTTCTTCTTCTCCATTGTAGAACCCTTCTTCCTATGTTGGAGGTTCGTGATTCTTCTCAAACAAGTTCACCAGAGGAATTTCTCTAAAATTTCTCCCACTGCGCGTGTGTCCAACCTATGTGTCATTGTCACAGTCTAAATTCCTGAACATTATATTTTTCAATCTAACCCACTACTATATCTTCAGGATGTTTTTCTCATGCAATAGAATCTTTATCTTCAACTTTAGAAAATGTAAAAATTTCCTCTCGGTCCCTTAAAGAAATATCTCTCTGCTTGGCTATATGATTCTACTCTATCAATAACAAACTCAGTAATGTACCCTCCAATGGTACTATCAAACCAGTGATCTATTGTGCTGACATCCAAACCATAGGTGGCCTGAGTCTGATTTCAAACTGGGTATATGCTAATCTGTCTAGCCACTCGTATAACTCCTTATGAATTCCTCCAAATAAAATATCGTGTATATCAGTAAAGATATATCTTCCCAACCAATCCTTGTACTAAGATTAGGGTTCTTATTCTGAGCTTCAGCGAAGTCCTTCTCTTGTTCTTCTATCCACATCTGAATCTATGTCTTCGATGGAAACCACCTTGACTTTCCCTCAAGAATATCTCGGTCCTAGCAAAAGAACCATTTGTTGGCACAGGGGTAGACCCAGGGTTCAGTTCTAACAACGCACCAACAAGCCCTAACTATTGGCCCTTTCGGCAACACCTGCAAAGAAGATGCAATCTCACCCGAAGTAGTTATAGGGGGTTGCAGGACACAACTGTCTACAACCAGAGGAAATGCAAAGTGGATCCAGGGAAGCACTCTCACACAGATCAAGTTAGCCTTTATCTTTCTTAAGCCTACTATGCAAAATATATCTCACATCTAACACGATATTGTATTAACAGTATATCAAAGATCAGAAGAACACAACATCAATCACACACAACAAAAACATATACGTGGTTCACCCTCTCCCTAGGGATACGTCCATAGAACTGCGCTTTATAATATATTAGATGAAAGCATACAGTTCTATCTGCACTCTTAGCTTGCAGATCTCTCTTTCTTTCTCTTCCTCTCTCCCCTCCCTACGCACCTAGTTGCAGGGTTGATCTTCGCACCCAGCTAAAGATCTTACAACACAGACTTCTCTCACCTCATAATACTTCTCTCTCAGCAATAACAACAATCACTCATCATACATAATCAAATCCATCCCAGGTCCTCTTGACCTTTATTTATACATTACAATGACTCCCGAACAACCTTAGGCTAAAACCTAGGTGTCAAAACCCTAAATACCAAAACATTAGATGTCTAAAACCCTAGGTCAACTTGACCCACGTTTTCAGGGCTTCACCAGCCCGTCTTTCCTTCTTTCCTGTGAGGTGCTCCAAAGAATCCATTGGTGGCTTCTTCCACTTGCCGAGTCATCTATGATCCATCTTCCTTGTTGATATGTCTTCCTCAATATCCCCGTCCAATGGCTTGATTTCTCTTACTTCACTTTGTCTTTTCTGCTCGTTTGGCCACTTTGACCCAATATTAGTCAACTTGTCTTCCGTGTAGTTCTCACTTCATGCTTCTTTCCTTAATCTTCGCAACCTTCCATAACCAAGGGCCAATAGTCCTACCCTAACCTCCTTAGTTTAGGCTACATATGAGTTAGTTAGTTTTTATATGCAGTCATCCTTGTTGATTAAGGCCCATTATATAGTAGTGGATAGTTTTTCAATTATAAAAGGGCCCACTTTAAAAGGCCCAACAAGTAGTTGGTACCCATTAGTGATGGAACTACAAGTAGTTAGGATTTTTTCTATGTAAAATCTATTTATAGAGACATGAGAATATGTAATGTTTGTCTTGTGTTGTGTATTTGGAGCTTTGCTTAGTGGAAGGTTACCCCACCTTAAGAAGCAATTGAACATTGTTTTCTACTTCACATTATCAATATAAAAGGGTAATTTTATAGTTTTTTATATTACCATCTCTTGTTTCTAGTTAATATGAAATTTTATTCTCTATATGTTTGGTTGTGTTCCAATTTCCAAGGGTTAAGGAACACCACAAGTGGTATCAAATATCTTTCTTGAGCTAGTATGTGCCTCTGAATTTTAGTAGATTTTTTTTTAGGCTAGAGACATGTTCCACTGTCTTTAAATAATACAATGGTATATTGAATAGAAAAATTCTCTATTGTTTAGCAAGTAAAATTGCATTGGGGAAGAATACATGCAGGAAATACAAGTGGAATCATGTTGTAAACCCTTGTAATCCCTGTTGGCACCCCTTCGAGTAATACCAAATCAAACAACACCTATATACTGAACTCACTTCAATGTACCTTTGAGTATATAGAAAGTCCCCTAAGTATACCTGAAACAAACCCTAGATCAATTGATCAACCATCTTGTTGCTATAGTACATCGAGAACATAACTTGGAGAGATCACTCTCTAGTACTTGGGAAGTAGAGTTGTATGGACAAGGGCATGATTGATCCTTCTTTTTTAGTTCCCTAAGATATTAGGCCAAGTAACAATGTTGGACCCTGTAAGTATATCATATAGCTATAGTACCTAGCACTCCTTTGTCTATAGGATCCTATAGCTAGCCAAAAAAATTCCTACATCTTTGCATCTAGAAGGAATTTGAAAATTATGTCATTGCAACAATATTCAACTAAGATTAATACTCTTATATGAGTAGTACTCAAAAAAAGGAAAAAATAAAACAAGAAAAAGAGGGAGTAATAAAGGACCCACCAACACATTGTTGGAGACCTATCTCAAAATATTCATTATGTCACATTGATTAACTGTACCTCCCTCTCAAGTAATTTGTTTTTCAAGTCGAACCAACAATACAATGATTCGAGGTATATATGAATAGAATCCTTTTAAGCCATTGATCATAGTAAGATAAGTGAAAAATAACACCTCCACAAAATATTGGTGGTCCCATGGTTCAAACTCACAACATGGCCAACTTGGAGAACCAACAATAGAACCAATATGCTCAACACCAAGATATGGATAGAAAGGTTAATGGCATAGAGGTTACACTCAATGTTCTAAATCAAACAATGAAAAACCAAACCAAAATATTGAATGTGTTAACTATCTACTCGATATCGATATGCCAGCCATAAATATTGATCCAACCAATGAGGAATCCCCCGCTTATGAAGAGAAGGACCCACACATGTCATTTTAGGATAACCACTACCCACCCTTTCAACATCACAACTCATGACACTAGTTTCCAAAAGTAGACATGAACAAATTTGATGGGTTTGATCCCTCGACGTGGGTGACCTAAATGGAACATTACATCTCTCTCCATGTTATTACTGATTTCCTAAACAAACTAAAAGTGAGGGTCTTATATTTGTATGTTAAACATTTGTAATGATGGAAATGGTACATGAAGTCTTATAAAGGGTACATTGCTTGGACTTAGTTTGTGAAAACACTTTCTACTCATTTTGAGCATGACATTCACCATTTGGGATGCTTGAAAAAATTATGCCAAACAAACACAGTTATGGAATATATCACCACCCTAAGCAATTGACAATCCACATGGAGGGATAATTTGATTTTTTTTAAAGAATTGTTCATCAATGGTCTCAAGGAAGCAATTAGAGCACACATCATGATGTAATTCTCACAAACATGGTTGGAAGCTTATGATATAGCTACAAAAGCTGAGGTAGTGATCAATCCAGAAACCAAGAGATTGTTATTCATCACTCACTCAAATCCCCTCATGGAAACTACCCCAAAACCATCCAACTCACAAGTATTTCACATCCACAATTTATCTCCCAAATATACAAAAGAATGTCAACACCTCCATTTTTCTATAATTGTGATGAGTAATGTTTCAAAGGGAACAAATCTAAAGAAAAAAAAATTCAAATGGATGTATCTCCACATGACTACTTAGAGGAAGTTCTTGTTGATGATACTCATGAACCAACTTTGAAGACACCACCTCACCCATGGAATATGAAGCCCCCTTGCAATGTCTTTCCAAGGAACCCCAAATTTCTCTCCATGACCTATCAAGTTTCTTGACACCACAAACCTTGAAATTAATTGTCTACATTAAGAACCACAAAGTGATTGTGTTGATTGACAGTGGTAGCACCCACAATTTTATCCATATGAGAGTGGCACAAGACACCCATTGTTATGTATGTCCCATATCTAGTTTTCAAATTATGATCACCAATAGTGGTGTGTTGAAATGTTGAGGTAGATGTGAAAATGTGAAACAACAAATGGGTGAGTATCATCTCAAAACTCACATGTTTTCCATTGAATGGGTGGTTGTGATATAGTTATTGGGGTAAAATGGTTATGCACCTCGGGAGCACTCACCTTGGATTTTAAAGAATTTCACATGAGCTTCATCTAGGAAGGGAAAAAAACATACTCTTAAGGGTTTACATCAGGTTCCCTATAAACTATAACCTCTCATTGTATGGATAAGTTATTGAAGAAAGGAAACTTGAGTGTTATTGTGAAATTCAATGCCATGCATGTAGTTGACACCATACCACCAGAGGTTCATCTCGATTTGTAGTTGGTTCTCTCTAAGAATCAATAGGTATTTGAAATTCCATAAGGTTTACCACCTACACATGGGGAGGATGACCATGGTGTTCGCCTCATTTTAGGAATTCAACCACCCAATGTGCATCCTTATAGGAAACCTTTTGCAAAAAAAAAAATGAAATTAAAAATATAATTAAGAAATTGTGGGGGGAATGAGTCACATGTATTAGCACTAGCCCTTACTCATCACTAGTGGTCATGGTATTAAAGAAGGAAGGTACTTGGTGCACGTGTCCTAATTTCTACACTCTCAATACATTGACAATTAAGGACAAATTTCCCATCCTAGTTATTGATGACTTGTTGGATGAACTTCAAGGAGCCATTTTTTTCACTAAACTTGACCTTTGGTCTAGCTACCACTAGATTAGGATGAAAGAGGAAGATATCCCCAAGACAAATTTTGTACACATGAAGGTCATTATGAGTTTCTAGTGATTCGTTTTGTCCTTTGCAATGTTCTATAAACATTGCAACTCCTTCAGGACCACCAAATATTTGTAAAAAATCTCTAAATTTTCTTTTGAGGCTTCAAAGGTTGAATACTTGGATCACACTGTAGGTCGGGAGGGAGAATAAGATGATCCCAAGAAAGTTGCAGCTATGCAATATTGGCCCCATCCCAAAACCTATTAAATTTTATCCTAACCCAACACCTGAATATTATTTCCAAATAAATTGAATGTCTTAATTTATTGAATAAAATAACCACTGAGTTTTTAACGAAACATCACAATGGAATCACAAATAAGGAAACTGTATACAAAGTACACATGCAATTTATGGGTAAAATACCCTTGGAAAACCCCCGAAGGGAAAACTAATACCTCTGTTGATTTTTATTAATATAAAATCTCGGGCTCCCATCATGGGATAATGGTCTACCTGAGGAAAATACAAATCAACAAAATAACCTAGCCTATCACACCTGGCTACTACACCTTTGCTCCTTTCCTCAGACCCTGCCCCTGCACACTTGGATGAAAGTCCTTCTCCACCCAATCAATGAGATATCACTCAATCATTCTGTGTGAGTCTACTCTTCTCACATAGGATGCATTTTATAATCTTGAGTTTACCCTAAATCCAAAACCCAAGATCTCCAATGTATAAAGGTCTAAGATTAAATCTCACCTTACTTTAGATCTAATTGCTAGGATTTAATTTAATTCACTAATGCCAAATACTTAGTCATTTAATTGAATTAAATTCCATTAATTATAAAAATACATTCACTTTATTAAAGTGAATCTCCTAAGTCCTGAGAGGCATTAAGGATGACTTCCACATGTTAGACAAAAACCCAATGTGGAAGTACTTGTCCAAAGTTACATACATCAACACTCCCTCAGAGAGGAAGGTACTTCTTGAAGATCCACCTGGAATTGGTTCTTCCTCTGACCTTAGCACAATGTCGCACACATCATCCTACACATTGACATCCCTCCAAGCCTGCTGGTCAGTTTCTCCCTGAATAATGGAAGTCATGGAATATATGACACTACATATCAATGCCATGAAGTTTGGAAACTTCGTCGAAGGTTTTCTCTGTTGGAATACTGAGAGGGGGGGTGAATCAATATGAGTACTTTTATCACTTTCAATTCCAATATGTATTATTTTAACCTTATGAGAAGTATATCATTGGTTTATTATTAACAATCAATACAATAGTGCATCAGAAACATCATCATCCATCAGTTCTTAATAAACAATCATAGACACATCCACAAATACACAGTACACCAATATTTATGTGGAAACCCAATGTGGGAGAAAACCTCTTAATGATTTTATTATATGTCAGAAGAAATACATTCATAGGAAGAACCAACCTCCCATTCTTCATCTACAACTAGAAGGAGGCTACAACCCCCTAGTTTCTTAGGCTCCAACTTGAAGGAAGCTACAACTCTCTGAATTCTCTAGCTCCAACCAAAAGGAGGCTATGACCCCCTGTGTTCTCTGGATCTAACTAGAAGGTGGCTATAACCACCTAGTTCTTAGGATTCAACCGAAAGGAAGCTACAACTCTCTGATTCCTTAGCTCCAACCAGAAGGAGGCTAAAACCCCATTTTCTTGCCCTGTCTAACCACCCTGAAATATAAGTGCCAAATAATTGATACTGCCACTGTCACTATCTCATCCATGAAACCGGATACACTCTCAACCGCATGCAACCCATACCAAGATCACCAAGAACATATCTCAAACCATATGCCCAACATCACCAACACATGCCTCTACAAAGCATGTACCAAGAACACCACATACCATCATGAGATATGTGTCTCAACCAAGTAACAACCTATACCATGCATCAACTTGTACCTAAATCTGTACCATCAAACATGTACCATAACAAGTGCATCAACTATACCAAGTATCAATCTAGTACCATACCATGTGCCAACCATGCACATCAACCATGTACATTAACAACCTATCACAACTTGTACCAACAACCTATCACAATAACTTAACATCAACCTATCACATCAATCCATCAACCAAACCAGATCTAATCACCAAGATCAATCACTGAGAGATTTCTCAACCATATGCACAATATCACCAAGATGTGCATCAACCAAAACTACTCACAAAAACTCATGACCATTACCAAGATGTGCATCAAACCAAACCAGATCTAATCTCATAGATCATATACCAAGAACACCAAGAAATGCCTCTAACAATGCACCACAAGATATACCAGTATAACCTAGATGTGCACCAACAATGTGCCTCAATAGATCTATCTCAAATCATACTCTACAACAGTTACCATACATCCAAGAGGACATATACCAAAATTCAAAAAATCATGCCTCAAGCATGCTCCACAATGTCACCAAAATGCAACCTCATGTCACATAAACTAACATACCTTTTACATCCGTAACTGACCTGATGGATTTTATCTTCTGATATTCAGTTTTCCTTAACATATATGTGACCCTTACTTCCTATAACTCACAGATGTACACACCCTTCTTTCCTGTAACTCACAAATGTACGTGCCCTTCCTTCATGTAACTCACAGATGCGCTCTTCTTTCCTATAAATCATAGATGCACCCTTCCTTCATGTAACTCGAAGATGCATTCTTCCTTCTTGTAACTCACCGATGCACCCTTCCTTCCTGTAAATCACAGATGCATCCTTTGTTCCTATAACTCATGGATGCATACTTCGTTCCTGTAACTCATGAATGCATCCTTCCTTCTTGTAACTCATAGATGCATCCTTCCTTTCTATAACTCGCAGATGCCAATAATATATGTCAATAACACTCCACACGATAAATATTCAATGTCCTCAATATGTGCTAATAGGAGTCTCTTGCTCTCTTATTTATACTTCTCTAAGTACCTTCCTTTAGGGGTCATCTTCTAACTGTTTTACCCAACTTCCCTCTTTTAGGGATAACCCACTTTCTTGTTGCAACTACTTTAACCATAATTAATAAACTCACAAATTCTTGTTGTAACTAATTACTTTTTAATTATTTTATTATTTCAACAACTTTACCTATGATTAACTCCTAGTTGCAACCACTTTGACTAGTAAATTACTTGATGACTTTCTAGGAGATTCTAGAATAATTGACTTCTTTGTTGACCTTCTAGGGGATTCTAGAATATTCATGAGGTTCCTCCAACTTCACAAAGCCATATGTCCTCAATTGTGAGGAACTACGTGAAGTACCACATATAAATGGAAACAACACGACATGTATTATCCATCTATTATAGTATTACCTACAAATTCACTAATATTCATGTATTTATTCCTCATACAAACTCGAGTTCCTTAACCATACCTCTAGGGCTACCAAAATTTACAACCGGACTTGCTTCAAGGGTTGACATCAATCTACAAGATCAATCTCTAAGGGTTGACATCAATGACAACCAATTTTCCAACATGCTCTCTTATCCAGATAGATCTCGGTGGCCAACCACCTTTTCCACTGAATCACAATTTTGAGCTTGTGGTTTTGATAAACCATGACATTCACCCTTTTGATGTGGAATGGAATGTAATGTCATATTCATTTGTTAATTATAGAAATCATGTAATGGTTTTATGTACATGCCTACAACATAATGTTAATGCAATGGATCCCATTAGAAATTTGAAGTTAAGCACGCTTGGGCTAGAGTAGTACTGGGATGGGTGACCCCACACCTGCAACCATACAACATCAGGTGGCTTCTCTAGGGTCAAGATCTCTGTGTTAGCCAGCAGTGTCGATTGTCATACGACATCCAACCCTTCAAGGACGTGGTATTATGTGATGTTTCCCCACTGGATGTCTGTGATGTTCTCTTGGGCCAGCCATATATGTGGAAGTGCCATGCTATCTATGAGTCTCGACCCTGTAGTGTCATTGTTAATCTGGGGGTCATCTCTATAGGGATACCAGAGGTGGTTTTGACTACTGTCC
>JZKD02S0454069.1:0-13212 GCA_000966675.3 Picea glauca
TGCTTTTAACACATTGAAATAGTGATTTGAATCACCATATGTGTCGTCGGTTGTACATTTGGATATGACTGTTTTTCATGGGTTGATTTCGTTCCACCACCCCCGCACACTTTGGAATTAATGCCTGCCTCCTATCCTGGGTTAACTCTGTTGGTTTCGAGGAATTCTATGAGCTATTCGATCCTGCGAATACCCTGTCCAAACCTTTTCCCATTCACTCAACTCACTATGTGCTCTCTTCTATGGCACCTGTGGTGCGCATAGAGCCTAATGGCAACCAAACACTCCTGCTATTTGACAATGCTCGTAAGGATTTGGAAAATAGTGGCTGGTTGGTGTTTATCCAAAGATTTGAGGGTTTCAACCTTTTGGTATCCCAACAGTTCACCCTCAACTTCGACAACTATAGGGCTAAGGTCGGAGACATATAGCTCGAGCTAAATGAGGAAATTCTAATCTCAACTACAGGACTACCAGCTACAAGGCTAAGGTTGGAGACATACAGCTCGAGCTAAATGAGGAATTCCTAAGCTCAACTACAAGACTACCAGCTATAGGGAAAAGGTGGTTTAAAATTTCCAAAGTGGACAAGGTGTCGTGGCCGCTCCTATTGACATCAAGGAATATTGTTTGTTGTGATAGAGGTATGCCTGTCATTGCCCTCAAACCCAAGTGGCACAATCTTTTGGAAATTGTTAAGCAGTTTGTGACCTGCGAAGGTCGTTATGGCTTGGTATTTCTATATCATCTTTGGTTATTGATGAATTTTATAGGCTACCCTCTGAATATACCACATTATCTCTTGCGTAGTCTGTACAAAATGTCCAAACGATTCAAGCATGAGAAGGCTGATAGCAGCCTTTTCCATCACTGCTTGATCAAAATCATTATCGTCCACCATTTGAGCCTTAGTGGTGACTGTTGGCAAGCCTTCCTATCAAGGAATGGCTTTTCCACTCCCGAGTCTGTCCAAGTGGACAAGGTTGTGGTTACTGAAACTCTAGTTGGACCAGCCGTGCCTCTTCATACCCTTCTACCCCTATCAAACCCTTGAATTGCCCCGACATGGACCTACCCGATACCGTGGCTGACCCTTGTGCTAAAGACAATACTAAGGTCGTCAAGAGGCCTATGAGGAATAAAGGCAAAGGTGATACTGGTGTCAATAGTAAGGGAAAGAAAAATGCATGATGGATATCTAGATGCGCTAGGAACAAACCCAAGCAACACGTTGACCAGAAGCCAATAGTGCTGAGCGAGGACTCGGACTCTGAAATTGAATGTTTCTTGACTGAGGAATACCCATATTATCATGGCCTATGCTCTATGGAACCCTATGACTATGTTTCCAACTTACCTCTGTGCCTCAAGAATGATCCTAAATTCCCGGGAATTAAGCTTCACAGCGACACCCATGCTAACTTGAAAGAACCCTCGCCTGTGATGCCAGCGCCAAATCAACCACCTTGTACTCAATGTAATTCCTGGCTTGAACATTATTACACCGACGTTCCCCTGTTGCAATCAAAGATTAAATCATTAGAGGAACAAGTTACAGTGCTGTCAAAGCAGAACGACAAGCTACAAGCCAACGAGAAGAAACAAAAAACCACCGGTTCAATTGTCATCCAAAACGTTGAGGCAGCAACGGCCTTTGTCAATTCAAATTTATCCTAATCAAATCATTTTTCTACTACCCGGGTATGTATTTTAACATCGATTTTGTTTTATGAATTGGTTTGAATTAATATAACCGATTGGGTTTGCTTTCAATTAGCTCTATTCATTTTAATAGATTCAAAACGATTTTGTTATTTTCGAATTACCAAAAATAATTTCATTATGAATCATGTACAGAAGATTTGTTTGATAAACTTGGACATAACTATGATTTGGTTAATGCGATTTTATTGTTCTCAGATTAGTATAAACAATTGATTTGTTTTCGATTCTGTTTGGTTTTCTTTTGAAACAATTCTGTATGTTTGAATTAGCATAGTCTTCTATGTATGCAACACATCATTATCAAAGATTGGTTTGATAAATACAATGTAATCTATTGATTCACAAAACGACTCTATTAATTTTGATTCTTAAAACGATTATGTTAATGTTTTGGATTGACATATTTTGTCTGTATTGGATTCATATGAAAGATTTGGCTAAATCGATTGTAGTCTGTTTGAAATTGATTCAAAAAGTGATTTCACTGGTTTCCAATTGTCAATTGATTCTGTCTTCTCTGAATTGGTAATAAGAGTTGTGTGACAGATCGTACATATTTGGTTATCATTTGATTAATTCAATTATGATTTATGTCTGTTTCAAATTGGCATAAATATTTGGTTACTTCTGGCATGAGCAATTTGCTTTGTGTTGACTTAATGATTAAAAATTTTGTTTAATAATTCGAATATATTTCTATTAGTTTTGGGTTGATTAAAAACGATTCTATTTTCAAATTAGACCAGCTACAGAATCACAAGATTCTGTAGCTAGTCTTAATATTTTGATTTTTGTTAATTTTATCAATAAAATATTATCTAAACTTGTGTATTCTGGTCTACCCATAGGTACCTACGAATTTCATTGACAAATTGGACATGTTGTGGTAGTTTAGATATAATTTTGTTTTAAGTTGATTAGTTATATGCAGAAATAGGGACTTGGGAGATTGTTCCCAGATTTTTTGTAAACTGCATTGATAATTCCTACAGGGATGTTTTACCCTATGGTCTTTAAATACTTGTTATTTTTTGTAATGAACCCATCATCACTGTTGGGAGAACAAGACTATGGATTTATGATGATACAGACTTGAATGGAAGTCGATATTTTGTAACAGCTTTAGCTTTCAATTCATCATACTTTCGTTCAGGTTTTGTGCATTTTAATTTGTGATTAAATCATTGACTACTTTAGGTATTAGGACTTATTACAGGTTAATGCGTTGTGATTTAAATTCTATCCATGTCTTATGTATCTCAGTTTTAGTACAACAATTACTCTATTTCAATTTAATGAATACAGATTTATCTTCTTCATTAAATGAACTGTTTTGTACAGATCTTCACACAGGGATTTATCTAACTGTGATGATTTGTAAATCATAAGATTTCTTTCAGTTTTATGTCTTGTTTGTTCTGTTGTTTATATTCAAAAGAGCATTGCTGCTTCTTGTTTACAAGAAGCTTGTGAAGAATCTGCTGCGGGTTTCCTCCCATCGAACAACTGAATTGAATACTTTGCACGTGACAAATATGAAGCGTTATTTCAGGTTAGTTCTTTATTTATTATTTAATAGTTAATAAATCTGAGAATTCTCATTAGTTTAGATAGATACATGGTTCAGTTTTACAGTTAGGATTACTATTTTAATTACTCAGCTTAGTTAGTTTTGTTTATTTCTCTTCTTTCACATAAAAGATATAAAAATAAAAAAACAATAGTTTTACTGTCATAGGACAGTTTACAAATGATTTTCGCAGGTTTTCGTTTAAAATCTGTAATCTGTAAATATTGTACATTTGTGATTCAGATTTAATTGTGTTGATAGCTGATAATTAATTTCACAGAATTATTGCTGTATAATATTAGACAACATACTGTATATATTTATTTCATATTTGTTTATTAGTTTTCTTTAATTGTTGTTTTCATTTAGATTAGTTCCTTTAGTTAGTTTTTTTCATTTTCTTAGGACTTAGATCGGCCAATAGAGCCACTAAACCCATCAGGGTGGATCATCCCAAACGGTTTGGGTTATTTAGACAACCCCGGACCGGATCCACTCTTCCAGTTAGCGAGCGTTCATTTTCGCCCATCAACAGACACGAGCATTTGTTTTCTTTGATTCCCCATGCGGACAAAACCCACTTATCCACACATATGCTTATTTTTCAAAACACTTTATGTATGATGCACTTCTGACTACATTTTGATTTGGATATATATATTGTGTAAAGTTCAAAATTTGCAACAAAGGTTCTTGTTTACTTTCTCTCGTCACATTTTCTCACACATCCACTCAGCTAGTGGGACATCATAGGGGACCCACAGAACCCCCGTCATTCTAGACACTTACTAAACCTCCCTCCTATTTTAGGGGGAGTTCCTATTCTTGCCACCTCATCGACACCACCTTCACGCACTCCTGTGAGTGCTACTGTGTTAGGATTATATTTTCTTGGTTCCACACTACTTGGGTCCACTTCCCAAGGTCCTCCGTCCACTTGCTCTCCTTTACACAGAAGTGGGGGGCCAACTTCCTCTCAAGGGGGAAGTACCAACCCACCTAGCCCCCCTCAAGGGTCAGGTTCACAACACACTTACACCATGGCTAGAGCTAATCCTCCCCCCCCCACTACAGATGCCATATTTGGCCTCTCTTAACATACCATATCTAAGCAAACTCACCAATGATCCTATATTGCATGACCCCACATGGCCTGCAATTCCCACCAAACTACCTTCTGACATCCCCAAGTTTGAAGAAAAGGAAGGAGATGACCCTACCAACCATGTCATGACTTTTCAGCTATGGTGCTCTTCCAACAGCATTATGGATGATTCCATCAGACTACGATTATTTCAATGCACACTCACTAGCCCATCATCCAAATGGTATGTAGATGAAAATTCAGGGTCCCATGCGACTTTCGAGTCCTTGGCCAAAGCATTTTTGACCTTCTTCAAATTACCAATCCACCATGACAATGGTCTAAAACTACTCTCTAATTTCAAACAAACCTCAGCCACACATATCGTTGATCACATTCATGAGTGGCGTAGGTGATGTAGTTTGTGCAAAGAAGAAACCACCAAACAACAATGTCTTGACTGGTTTCTTAGATCACTTGTTTCTCTCCTCGGTAAGGATGTAGCTTCCACCTTCCCTCAATTAGAAGAAGAAGCCATCAGTAAGGCTCAACAATACGACCTCATCTATTCACAGTCAGGGTACTTATACACTATACTTCCTAACCTCCCAAAACCTGTGTTGTTTGGCCAAGACAAACCTGGGATGTCTCACTCAGTAGATGGATTGATTGGTAATACCACTCACCATGGTCCACAACCCCAACAACCACCAATGTATGGAACACCTCATTACCCGTCATCATATGGAGGCACCTCTTATTAGCCCCCACCCCCTTATCAACAACCATACCATGTTGCTATGCCTCCACCCATCAATGGGCCACCGCCAGCACCTCCCATACACCCACCTATTCAAACGAGTTCTGGTACCCCCTCTACCTTAACTTATAGTACTAGAAAGAGAACCACACCTTCCTATGTACCTTACGTATTTTTACCCCCATATAATCTGTACTTTCCATTTCCTGGTTCCCCACAACCCATGGCTCTCCCACATCCTCATGCTGGGGTGAATTTTGTTCAACCCTCTCCTGTTCAGCAATAACAAAATTTCAAATAGCTAAATACGGAAAATCCAACCCATCCGTCAAACAATGCCAAAAAGAAAGGAAGAAACAAGAACAACAACAACCCAGGTTAAGGTGGGAATCAACCCCAACAGAACCAACCTACTGGGGGCAACCAGAACCAAGGGAATCAGAACCCCCAAGGGGGAAATAACAATAGGCATCAAGGGAGAAATAAAAATAATATTAAAATGAACTTCCCTTGTTCCCTTTGCGCTGAGTTCAGTCATTATACTCATCATTGCCCCCAAATCGCTGATTTCAAATAGATGAAAGACTCAGGCAGTCTACCCCATCCTCCAGCACCGCTTACCCCTTAGCAATCCCCAAAACAATACATGAAACAACCCCCCCTTTCCGTGATACAGAATCCTATTCCACACCAAGGTGTGATAAACACCCAATAGGACACGCAACCTCCCCCACCTCAGGTGGGATAGTACCTAAACCCAAACAATCCAGCAGATCGCAGGATCCTTCTCACTAGTGAGGAAGAAATCCTTCTACAGACATGCAATCGTCAGTATCATGCACCCATTAAGTCTCCTCCCATTCCTTCAGAGACAATCCCTGCACCAACGGGACCCCCGTTGGTGATCCCTCGCCCTAACATAGAACTACCTCTTCACATCTCTTGCATCCCATTGTGCAAGAATGTCGACAACCCACAGGCTAGGGAAACTCATAATTACAGTTTGGTTGATGACTTAGCACAATCCCCGACTGCCATGTTAGTATTTGAAGTCCTTGAGACTTGTCCCACTCAACAGAAATCATTACTTTCTACCTTAGGGGCAGTCAACCCCACAGATACTCGACTCATTACATTTGATCTCGATAGTGGAGAACCTTGCCTTCCCACTTTGATCACTTTTCAAATCCCAGTGAAAGTATGAAACGTCATAGTTCATTGGTGTATCATCGATGAAGGTGCATCTACATGCATTATGTCCAAATTTGTATGGCAGAAACTTGGTTCCCCCGAACTCATACCTTCTTTCATTACCTTACGAGCTTATGACGGATGACCATCATCTCTTGAAGGGCTCTTCCAAAATGTCCCCATAGAACTTGGGGGAAAGACTATTCTCATAGACATCAAAGTTATTGACGCCCCACTCGATTATAATATCTTGTTCGGTCATAGCTACATGTACGCTATGAAGGCAGTTGCCTCTTCTGTCTTTCAAACAGTGATGTTCCCCCACAACAGGAAGATCGTTACCATTGACCAAGTCTCACATTACGAGCCTAACCCATCTGCCAACATTTCTAACATTCTTCCTCTCATGCACATGAGTCATGACGCATACCCACTCATCGAAATGGGTCCTAGAATTTTCAAAGATCCATCATTGTTAGGAACTTACCATGGAGCACCACCACTCCTTCATCCTTCCAATCAAGTATGCGTCATATCATCTAACGGAACTGACATAGAGGATACCCTTCATCCTTGAGAGTCTTCTATCATATATGATGTCCCACTAGTTGCAGAGCTCCCCCCTCATGAGCTTCCTGTGAACTCGTCGACCCCACCAGTCCACGATTTCACCCCTCCCCAAGGACATATCCTAGTTTGGGAGATAGTTCCCCAAGCCATTACTCAAATCCCCTTCTTTTACCCTCCACCTGGCGTCAAATCTTTCTAAGTAGCCACAACACTAACCCTCTGTAATATGGTGTTAGCAATTCCATTTTGGTATTTACATCCACCAGAGATGGTCCCTCGACCATCCCTTCCCCCCCAAATGGAAGGAATCCCAATGATGATTCCCATACTCACTCCTACCATACCCTCTCCACCCCCACTCACTACTATCCCTGCTACAGATGGGGGCAGAATAAAGAAGAAGGAACCCACAACTCTACTTCCCCCATGTGTCCAATCCCCTTGCGCACTATGTGAGAAAGATGGACACCAAACCAACAACTACCCATCTCTACCAAAATTACATAACTTGATTCCACTCAATCAAACTTCATCAACACTCGCCACCATAGAAAGTACTGTTGTTACCACCCCTCACTCTAGTAGTAAAGGTTTGCGAACCAAATTCTCCTGTGCTATATGTGCAGAATATGACCATTATACACACCATTTCCCAACACTACCATGCTTTCTATAGACATTAGCCGCAGTACACCAAAGATTTCAGAGCGAACACAATACAGCTTCATCATCCATACCAAAAATCACTAACATCCATTATGTCACAACTTCAATCAATGAACATATGAGATGCCCTTGCTCTTTATGTGAATCATTAGATCATTTTACATACTAGTATCTTATGATCATTGAATATAGGCAATGCTAATTGACCCTGATTCACACCCCTGTGCCCCCTACATGATCGATGGTTGAACTTACCTCATCACTAGAGATTCTTCATCTCATTTCTCCCGAACTAGAGGCCCTCCCAATGCCTCCATGGTNACATGGCCTGCAATTCCCACCAAACTACCTTCTGACATCCCCAAGTTTGAAGAAAAGGAAGGAGATGACCCTACCAACCATGTCATGACTTTTCAGCTATGGTGCTCTTCCAACAGCATTATGGATGATTCCATCAGACTACGATTATTTCAATGCACACTCACTAGCCCATCATCCAAATGGTATGTAGATGAAAATTCAGGGTCCCATGCGACTTTCGAGTCCTTGGCCAAAGCATTTTTGACCTTCTTCAAATTACCAATCCACCATGACAATGGTCTAAAACTACTCTCTAATTTCAAACAAACCTCAGCCACACATATCGTTGATCACATTCATGAGTGGCGTAGGTGATGTAGTTTGTGCAAAGAAGAAACCACCAAACAACAATGTCTTGACTGGTTTCTTAGATCACTTGTTTCTCTCCTCGGTAAGGATGTAGCTTCCACCTTCCCTCAATTAGAAGAAGAAGCCATCAGTAAGGCTCAACAATACGACCTCATCTATTCACAGTCAGGGTACTTATACACTATACTTCCTAACCTCCCAAAACCTGTGTTGTTTGGCCAAGACAAACCTGGGATGTCTCACTCAGTAGATGGATTGATTGGTAATACCACTCACCATGGTCCACAACCCCAACAACCACCAATGTATGGAACACCTCATTACCCGTCATCATATGGAGGCACCTCTTATTAGCCCCCACCCCCTTATCAACAACCATACCATGTTGCTATGCCTCCACCCATCAATGGGCCACCGCCAGCACCTCCCATACACCCACCTATTCAAACGAGTTCTGGTACCCCCTCTACCTTAACTTATAGTACTAGAAAGAGAACCACACCTTCCTATGTACCTTACGTATTTTTACCCCCATATAATCTGTACTTTCCATTTCCTGGTTCCCCACAACCCATGGCTCTCCCACATCCTCATGCTGGGGTGAATTTTGTTCAACCCTCTCCTGTTCAGCAATAACAAAATTTCAAATAGCTAAATACGGAAAATCCAACCCATCCGTCAAACAATGCCAAAAAGAAAGGAAGAAACAAGAACAACAACAACCCAGGTTAAGGTGGGAATCAACCCCAACAGAACCAACCTACTGGGGGCAACCAGAACCAAGGGAATCAGAACCCCCAAGGGGGAAATAACAATAGGCATCAAGGGAGAAATAAAAATAATATTAAAATGAACTTCCCTTGTTCCCTTTGCGCTGAGTTCAGTCATTATACTCATCATTGCCCCCAAATCGCTGATTTCAAATAGATGAAAGACTCAGGCAGTCTACCCCATCCTCCAGCACCGCTTACCCCTTAGCAATCCCCAAAACAATACATGAAACAACCCCCCCTTTCCGTGATACAGAATCCTATTCCACACCAAGGTGTGATAAACACCCAATAGGACACGCAACCTCCCCCACCTCAGGTGGGATAGTACCTAAACCCAAACAATCCAGCAGATCGCAGGATCCTTCTCACTAGTGAGGAAGAAATCCTTCTACAGACATGCAATCGTCAGTATCATGCACCCATTAAGTCTCCTCCCATTCCTTCAGAGACAATCCCTGCACCAACGGGACCCCCGTTGGTGATCCCTCGCCCTAACATAGAACTACCTCTTCACATCTCTTGCATCCCATTGTGCAAGAATGTCGACAACCCACAGGCTAGGGAAACTCATAATTACAGTTTGGTTGATGACTTAGCACAATCCCCGACTGCCATGTTAGTATTTGAAGTCCTTGAGACTTGTCCCACTCAACAGAAATCATTACTTTCTACCTTAGGGGCAGTCAACCCCACAGATACTCGACTCATTACATTTGATCTCGATAGTGGAGAACCTTGCCTTCCCACTTTGATCACTTTTCAAATCCCAGTGAAAATATGAAACGTCATAGTTCATCGGTGTATCATCGATGAAGGTGCATCTACATGCATTATGTCCAAATTTGTATGGAAGAAACTTGGTTCCCCCAAAATCATACCTTCTTTCATTACCTTATGAGCTTATGACGGATGACCATCATCTCTTGAAGGGATCTTCCAAAATGTCCCCATAGAACTTGGGGGAAAGACTATTCTCATAGACATCAAAGTTATTGATGCCCCACTCGATTATAATATCTTGTTCGGTCGTAGCTACATGTACGCTATGAAGGCAGTTGCCTCTTCTGTCTTTCAAACAATGATGTTCCCCCACAACAGGAAGATCGTTACCATTGACCAAGTCTCACATTACGAGCCTAACCCATCTGCCAACATTGCTAACATTCTTCCTCTCATGCACATGAGTCATGACGCATACCCACTCATCGAAATGGGTCCTAGAATTTTCAAAGATCCATCATTGTTAGGAACTTACCATGGAGAACCACTACTCCTTCATCCTTCCAATCAAGTATGCGTCATATCATCTAACGGAACTGACATAGAGGATACCCTTCATCCTCGAGAGTCTTCTATCATATATGATGTCCCACTAGTTGCAGAGCTCCTCCCTCATGAGCTTCCTGTGAACTCGTCGACCCCACCAGTCCACGATTTCACCCCTCCCCAAGGACATATCCTAGTTTGGGAGATAGTTCCCCAAGCCATTACTCAAATCCCCTTATTTTACCCTCCACCTGGCATCAAAGATTTCTAAGTAGCCACAACACTAACCCTCTGTAATATGGTGTTAGCAATTCCATTTTGGTATTTACATCCACCAGAGATGGTCCCTCGACCATCCCTTCCCCCCCAAACGGAAGGAATCCCAATGATGATTCCCATACTCACTCCTACCATACCCTCTCCACCCCCACTCACTACTATCCCTGCTACAGATGGGGGTAGAAGAAAGAAGAAGGAACCCACAACTCTACTTCCCCCATGCGTCCAACCCCCTTGCGCACTATGTGAGAAAGATGGACACCAAACCAACAACTACCCATCTCTACCAAAATTACAGAACTTGATTCCACTCAATCAAACTTCATCAACACTTGCCACCATAGAAAGTATTTTCGTTACCAACCCTCACTCTAGTAGTAAAGGGTTGCGAACCAAATTCTCCTGTGCTATATGTGCAGAATATGACCATTATACACACCATTTCCCAACACTACCATGCTTTCTGTAGACATTAGCCGCAGTACACCAAAGATTTCAGAGCGAACACAATACAACTTCATCATCCATACCAAAAATCACTAACATCCATTATGTCACAACTTCAATCAATGAATGTATGAGATGCCCTTGCTCTTTATGTGAATCATTAGATCATTTTACATACCAGTGTCTTATGATCATTGAATATAGGCAACGCCAATTGACCCTGATTCACACCCCTGTGCCCCCTACATGATCGATGGTTGACCTTACCTCATCACTAGAGATTCTTCATCTCATTTCTCCCGAACTAGAGGCCCTCCCAATGCCTCCATGGTTCTTGGATGACTTATCCAAGGATTCACCCCCAAATCCCCCCAATTCACCCTCTCATTTCCCTACGGAAATTGTACATCCAACTATCATGGGTACTCCCTAGTATTTCAAAATTTGGTTTATGTCGAGCAAACCATCACACTCTCCTTGCATCATTCCCCCTACTTCCTCATCACCAGGGGGTAGCCACATGACAATAGTCCTCGATATCACTCTTCACGACCCCTTGTATTCCCATCACTTTCACTACGACGAGGAAATACTCGAAGAGTTAAACACCCCTAATTCCCCATGCGATGCACTCCACCACCGAGCACTCTTCTTTCCATAGGAAGCCTCCATGCCTCCTAACCAACACCCCATATACACGGCCAAAACCAAGGATTTTATCCCATCAGGGAATCTCGACTGGTTCAACAACCCCATCCCTGCCCTGGATACTTTTGAAGAAGACAACATGGCCAAGATTTCCCCGACCATCAAAATCGACATTTCCATAAAAAATGGCATCATTGAGGAAATCACCATTGGAGCTACTTGCACTCCTCAAGAAATCACCACCTATAAAACCCTCTTCCAGGAATATCAAGATATTTTTTCCTGGTCATACACAGAAATGCCTAGCCTTGATCCCTCGATCATCGAACATCACATCGACACTTGGCCTGACATAACCCCAGTTCGTAAAAAACAATGACCGCTAGACCCTTCCAAAGCAATGGCCATCAAAGCTGAGATTGAACAATTACACGCTGCCAAGTTCATCTACCCTGTCGCCTATACATCATGGGTTTCCAACCCTGTACCCATTAACAAAAAATAGGGCACTATTCGCGTCTATATGGACTTTCATGATCTCAATCACGCATGTCCCAAAATAAACTTTCCAACGCCTTTCATCGATCAAATTATTGACGAATGTGTAGGCCACGAGGCTCTATCCTTCATGGACAGTTTCTTTGGTTATAATCAAATCCAAATTCACCTAGCCGATTAGTACAAAACCGCATTTACTACCCCTTGGGGTACTTTGCATATCGATTCATGTCGTTTGGACTAAAGAATGTTGGCATAACTTTCCAATGGGCTATGACATACATTTTTCACAATCTAGCCCATATCATCCTGGCATACTTGGACGACCTCACATCTCGATCTAGGAAATGCACCCAACATCTTGATGATTTACGGATCATATTCCAATGGTGTTGTTAGTACAATATCCACTTGAACCCCCTTAAGTGCGTGTTCTACATCACCGCAGGGTGCCTCCTCGGATTCATCATTTCCCAAAGAGGTATTACCATGAAGCCCTCAAAGTCCAAGCTATCACCGAAATTCCACCTCCCCGGAATTTACGTCAACTCCAGAGCCTCCAAGGCAAGGCTAACTTTCTATGATGATTTTTCCTAGACTACGCCACTCATGCACACGGTTTCCTTCGCTTACTACATCACGACATCGCATTTTACTAGGATGAGCATGCCCAAAAGTCATTTGACGATCTCAAAATGGTGCTCTCCAATGACCCTTTAATTAGTGCACCTGACTACAATTGTGACTATATCTTCTACATATCAACATCAGTTGTTTCAGTAACAGGAGTTCTCATTCAGCTAGGTGATGAAAATTGTGAGCATGTCATTTATTACGTTAGTAAAAACCTCTCAGGGCCACCCTTGAAGTATAAACACGAAGAGAAACTATCTCTTGCAGTCGTCCTCGTAGTCCAGAAACTGCATCACTACATTCTGCTTCACGCAACTAAGTTTGTAGCAGATTCCAACCTGATGCAATACTTGCTTAGTCATAGGCAAATTAATGGAAAATTTTCCCAATGGATTGTTATCCTTCAGGAGTACGATCTTGAATTCTCAACACC